>CAJVPJ010000147.1:0-39984 GCA_910592205.1 Paraglomus occultum
TGACAGCTAAGTTAGACAGAGAGATAAATACGCTTTTGAAAAAGCCAAATACAAAGGACAATCCGTTGGCAGAGACTGAAGCAAAACGGACACCGATTGTGTCTATGTCATATCGCTCTCCGTCATCAAGTTCTCAGTCATATACATCAAATTACTTACTACGGAACGATAATATATTGGATAGCAATTATTTAAAAATGACGGCTGACCATCGGGATAGTCGGAAGGATGTTGTAATTACAGATGACGATTTCTTTTCCATGGAAGAGTTAATAGCTATTGAAGCAGAGATAAAAAATATATCGAGAGCAAATAATGGAAAGAAATCCGTTTAAAGATGTGATAAACCTATTATGCCGTAGACTATGATAATATTGTAAGGTCCAAGATAGTACAAAAGCGAGTTATAGATTTAATTCGTTTATGTTGAGACAAAAAGTGAAAACGATGTTATTAATTATTATAATATTAAAGGTAACAATAGACAATTAGATTACTTAAGCTCAAAAATTTATGTTACTGATCCTTCTTCGATTGAGCAGGCGACGGTTGCTCAAGCTGTTCTTTATCTTCCTCTGACTGAATAAGCTGAACCTGTGCACGTTTTCGTTTAAGTTGAGCAACTTTTACGCGTTTCAGAAGGTTGAGTACTTCTATTAATATCAGGCACTGAAAAAAAAGAGAGTTTGCCATCAAATATGTTATCCCTTATCCGAACCCATCTCACAAACCAAACCCCATCGTTATATCTTACGATTCCAAGAATTATATTACACAGCGCAGGCAAGGCAAATATGACGGCTATAAACAACCCATTTTGGTCAAAATAGTTCTGTTTTGCAAAGTAATTCCAATAAAGATTTGCAATAGTATTTATAGGCTGCAAGAGAAAAGTCACGGCCACTAATTTGCATTCGCCGCAAGAAAATAATGTTACTCTCTATTTTGATTAGAACAAATATAAGCAATTTGATAGACACATACTCAATCCAAAAGTAAATGCACATAGAACGTTCGTGTTCTTTCGAACGGCGATTATTATAAAAAACATTAGCACGTGGAAGAGCAATACGCATACAAGCCACGGTTCAGTCCAATCGATCTGCGAAATGGCAGGATAATACATCGGTAAACTTGCAATATGCAATGATAAATGATAGTCCTGTACATGTTAATACAGTTACTTACGGCGCCTACAAATGCTCGAAGGTTAATTAAAAACCCTTCGAAACTTATTTGATGCTCAGGTAAAGCGTAATACACAGGTGGCCACATATTGTCTTGCGTATCCATAATTGATCTATGGTTAGGTGTATTCGTTGTTGGGTTTTTATATATTAGATTGATTTATCCAATCACGTGGAAAAATCCCCACCTGATTCTCCATGCATGACTACCGCTAAGCCTATGCCTGATCTATTCAAATATAATGTTACGTTTGTTACAGTCAGCGGGGTCGGTAATTATATATAGCTACAAGCTAGTCGACTCGATTCTAATGAAACACTAGCTTGTAAACCAACAATTCCCTCAACTAAGGACAGTGGACCACTAATTTGAAGAAACTTATCGAAGAGTTAACATTATCAAATTCTGCTTTGGGGAATCTTACTGATTGTATAAGCTGTTATCATTCATTTGGAGAAGAACCCGAAAGTATCAAGAGTAAATTTTAGAGAGCATCAGGCTCAAAAAAGTAACAAAACGGCTTCCAAAGCGATATTTCAACGAACACTACTGAAGAGAGAATAAAAACGAGAAGAAAGATTATTTATGATTCATTTAGTAACATTGGGTACAATAAGATAATGGACAAAGACATCATCCTGTGTGTAAAGTTGTCGACGTCAAGGAAAGGAACGAGCGGAATAAGCTCATGTCGGGGTAAGTCGAGATGAGTGGAGTACCATTCTATGTTGTATGCGGCGATTAGGAAGTGGGAGGGAGAATATTCTAATAACATTTTCGGCGCGTCTGAAATCGTCCTGGGTTATAGATGGTCCAAGTCCAATCGTCTGTCCATGTGACACGTTGAATAATTGCTGTTCTGTATCTATCTATTATTTCTGCCAACATTATAAAGAACTCACTGACGTGTTCCGATTGCCTCATCCATCTGCCGAAGCCATTTCGGTAAGTATCTTCTTTGTGCATAATTGAAGCAAATATGTTGTATGGAATTAAGAATAGTGTTTAAATCTGAGAGTGTGACTGCTGTTTTTTGCTATTATCTCTGTGATTGTCCTCGAGTGAAGTGCACTTATTTAAGGCACAGGCAAAGCAAGCTGTGTTTCCGCAAAATTAATAAATTGACGGTTTATGAGTAAAGACAAACAAGAACAACGTTATGCTGTAGACTACATGCCATTATTTTTTGCGAACACTTTTAGGCATAAAAGATTTTCAACGACGAATCACTATCTAAGAACCCCTTGGAGAAATAAACTCCGTGACTGCTTCTGTTTGCTTTATCCATAATTTACATAACGAGAACAACGTCGTTAGAGAAATAACACTCAATGGCATCTTTTAATTGGTATTATGTTTATTAGATAATTACTCTGCAGAAGCAATTTCGGGAAATATTTTGAAGTCCACGCCACTATAAAGGATTTGAGCTCATCGATCAATATTTAATTCTCTTTTACGGAGCAAAATGCAAACTTGGGTGGGCACCTTTTACATACCAGCAATGTCAATGCGCGAATCATTAAGTCGCCTTGCCTATTGGTATGCTGGTCACGTAATTTCGAGATTGATTTCTCTTTAATGGTATGTGGAGAACGTGATCAAGAATTCTTTCGGATAATCGGTAATAATACTTTCCGCACGCTTAATTGCATTTTCCTTTCGAAAGTGTGCTATTCGACACAATTAAGGTGGACCTCTAAAGCTTGCTTTTAGTCTTTCGGTGTTGTGTAATGAGTCGGTTTTTATTATCAGTTTGAGGTATTATGTCCTTGTAGGGGGAGTGTATTAATAATCGAAATCATCTCAACTGATTATCGTTATCCACTGGATAATAATAATTGCTTATTATTACTGTATATGTCTATCGTTGGTGAAGTCCTCAAGCCATCTTTTTATCTTCTGAATTGAACTGATATGTTCCGCTAAAGGTAGTTTGAGTCCTCACGATAGTTATTACATAAGAACACGTGATTATTTCACAAGAGCAAGAATTACGATATTTAGAAGTCTTCTCTGTACAGGGAGCTGCAAGATCAATCGGAGGATATTGATTTGATCTACCCGATACTTCACAATTTCATGTCTATGAACGTACTCGGATCTACTGCTATCTCCTTGCGAATTATGCCAGAGGCAAGTTCTAGAGAATAAAACCTTTTTATGATTGCAGACCGCTGATACGCTACGACATATTAATTTCGTAAATTATAATTAAATGACAATAAATTTATAAATAACAGTCCCAATTTGGACTAAAACATAGCTACAGATAAACTCGATAAATCGGACACTACGAGTTGGGCATAGTTGTCCGACTTATCAAGGAATCCGAGGATTTTAAACGAGAGCTTGTCTGTGTATACAGTCTTGGAAAAAATAATAATGGCGGGGTTTATCAAGTGCAATTTTCATAAAGTTTTTACGTGTAGTAAACTCTTGGCAGTTTAATTAATGTTTTCGCGATAGTAATAGCAAATTGTACTCGTAATAAAGAGATAATGGATTTCACAAAAATTCTTTCAACGCGTTTTGAATTTAACTTTTATGCAATAAAAACGAGCCTTGAATTTGATTAAGGCATTGTATAACGAAATATCAACTGAGCAGCTCTAAGTTATTAACAAAAATTTGCAAAGTGCCAGCATTTTTTATTGTAAATAGCACTAGAAGATTAATTTTCTTGGTAAAAAGATATCCGACATATAGTCTACAGTTTTTTGTCGGTTCACTTATTAAATTATTAAATTTTAGGATTTTATTCCAAACATCATTGAAATGCATAATATGCCTTATAATTATGTTATAGGAATTTTGATGTTCACAAAATTTTTGTATAAACGCATTGATATTATTTCAAAACGCAATATTAATGATTGCGTATGAACGTGTTACAGAATCCAATTACGTTTGTTGACGACATCGTACAATTATCTTTGCAGAAGCAAGTCACTATGATTTATGCATCGCATCGAAGAGAATAACAATGTTGTTTATATATTGTTACAATTAATAACATCTCAGTATATGGGGCCGGTTTACAAGTTATTATAGTTCGTGAATTGAATAAGAAATCCTCGGTCCCATTTGAGCTCTCGATTACCGAATATAAGTCTACTTTTACAAATAATCCTCCTTTTATCTTTGTACTTTTAAAACTATCGGTATCATAAATCGAGTGTTGCTCTTTGTGTTCTTCCTGTTCGCTTTATTGCCATCTTATCCTTAATTGCATTCCTTCCACCTGTCATATATTCGTCTCAATTGCAACAATACAAACGATGCGTGTAAATTATAAGCTAAGACTTTTAAGAAATATTGTCAATCGGTAGCGAGAGTTTTGATCATCCAGTCATAGTCTTTCGAATCACCCAAGCGTGCCACCAACTTAAATCCACGAATAACTGGTAGATCAAAAACAATAGCAACCAAATAATAACAGAAACAAACAAAATGCTCACTTTGGCAAACTCTACGTAAATGAGGGGAGAATAAAGGAATATAAAAAAAAATATTTGCTAGCATGTCCCAAATGCATTCTGTGCATGTGACGGAAACCCCGATAATAAAAACACGATTAAAACAACAGAAATACACCATCCGATTCAATTACCAAAATTGGCCAACTCCCAGTGTATATAAATGAGAAAAACAAAACAAAACAACAAAACAAAAACCCATGGAAAAACAACAATAACCAACAAAATACAAACGACAAACGACAAACTACAAACTACAAACAAACACCAAACACCAACAACAAACCAAAACCCAACAACACAAATCAACAATAGACATACGTTCAGTGACAATGAATGTTCAATGACTTACGTATGTTAATTATAAATATTTAATCGATCAGGAAAAATGTCTCTCAGTTGAGGTTCTGCAGTAGCCAATCAATAGCTGACGTTACGTCACCTCCAGCAGCAAATAAAGCTCTGATATTAAGTGCTTGATCATGAAATCCCATTTCTTCTAATCTTCGAAGTTGATCACGGAAACGTGTTTGCGGTGGATCAGTATTCTGTTGTGGAGCCGGAGGTGACGCGTTTCTAGCGGATAGATAAAATAAAAGTCGGTGAGTATGCTTACAAGTGGATATAGTCACGAAGCTAATATATCAGTAATAGTTATTTTCAGACTGCATATACACCATGTGCTTACCCGAACGGTGATTGCATAGTCATTAACAATGGATTGGGATTAAACATCGATGTTGAATATGAATTCGGCCGTTGGGACTGTTGTGAGGTTGTATACTGATGTGAAAACAGCCTCTCTGCAGTTTGTTGTAGACGCCGGATAAAATCTGGGTCTGCTGGCATTGGCATGCCAGGTATTGGAAATGGAGAGTTATTGGATGACTGTCCCGGTCCTGTTGTGTTATTAGTCGACTGTGAAGTAGACGGTGACGACGTAGATGATCTTATTGATGAATGAGGTGACTGGTTACGTGATGAATTTGATGTTAAGAAAGGCTATTCGAACAGGGTGAAATTAGTTTGGTATGAAAAACAAATTTTTACATACGGATAGAGTTAACAACATACATCAATCGTGGTACTTACCGTTTGATTAGAAAGTGGTATGACACCGACGGGAAATATATCTGACAGAATGAGGTATGAATAAAATGTTCTATTAGGATGCAAACAGGTAATTGTAAAAGTGACGTTGATCCTGATGATAGACGATGTCGTAATACCGGTTCTACTGTACCAGTTCGAGTTAAATGTAAAGTTACAGATATCAATACAATCTTGCAAATTGATACCATTGCAGTCACTCGATCACAATCCCCATCGTCATCATCACTATCACCGTCACCATTCACCATTCAAGCGACAGGGCTTACTTGCAAATGGGTTTCCAACTTGTGTTTGCAGGTTGTTGTTACGCGGGGCCCACGGATTGGGCAGAGGAGTGCTATTGATCTGTCCCTCTAATAAACGTGTTCAATGACAATATATTAATATTTCTTTTCATATAGAATATCCAACATTCCCATGTTACATGCATACCAGGTGGGCTTTCCACGTTGAGTAGCTGGGCAAGTCGCTGGTTAGCAATTTCTGATAACTGATCGTTCTAAATAACGTGCGGGAAAAAAACTTCAACCATTAGAATTTCATTTTAAGGTCCATTGCAATACAGTTTATAAAGGTAAAGTTTTTTACGTTTCTTCCTGCAGAATCCAGGGGTTCTTGCAGCGTATGATACATTCGTCGTAAATGATTAAATCCACCTGGAATAGTTTCCAAGTTGGCTAATGCGCGATCTAATAAGAGAGAATAAAGAAATTAGTTAATGTAGCCACACAACATATAACTTCGAATTCCAGTCGGGCGTGAGTTACCATTGTTACGCATCATTTCCCTCATCAGTTCTGGATTTCTAGCCATGTCCATCGTCTAAAGAAGGCGTTCGATAAGTCAATGGAAAATATTACAAGACATTCAATTAATTTCATTCTCTCTCCTAACCTGTCGAATGAACGATGGGTCATTCTACACAAGAAAAAACCAGTTAATGAAGTTTAATTAATAGCAGTGTACAACCACATAAAATTTTTTTCTTGTCAGTTAGTATATTCATAAGGGATGAAATTTTCTTAAATACCGACAATTATATGTCCGATCTCGGGATTACGTTCGATCATCTGTCGCATAGTCGGATTTTGCATCATCATCGATCTGACAATCTCTGGGTTCGATAACAAATGCTAATGATCGAAAAAAAAGAAAAGAACAAACAAACACAGAATGAGTACAGTTGTTTGTATTAGGCCAGGCTGAAGAACTGGATTGGTCGTAATCTTTTAAGGAGGATATTAGACTGGGGCACTCTTAGACGCAAGATATCAACGTTCTTGCAGTAACGCGTATTCTTAATCAGTAATACACCCATTACCGTCATATTACTATAATCTCATCAAATCTCATTTAATATGTCATCATTACCCTGAGCATTGGGGAATTCATTACACTCCTCATAACGTCTGGATCAAGTCCAGACCCGAATCCGAATAAATTTGCTCCAAATGGATTCCCTGATACGTTGTTAGATCCTCTGGTAGATGGTAATGTCGTCGGTGTCGCAGTCGTACTTGTGGCCGTCGTAGTCGTCGAAGCGTTTGCTGCCTGTTCTGCTGCACGATTGGCCGCTATTTTTACAACGTAAATTGTATGCCCTGCTTTTACTCCTGTAACGTTGATTCAAACACAATATAATGAGTAATGCCATCGATATATAAATTGACGGTTAATTAAGCATTAAGCCTGTTGCATGTTAACTTATATATGGGTGAAAGTTCTATCTTACAAAAAAAGAAGAAACTAACAACACGGTGCTACCCAGCCGTTGCCATTATTACTGCTGTTAAATACTACACTGATAACTTACCATATAACTCGACTGTGTCTTCGTCTTTTAACACTCTACCCGAGTACACTAGACGCATGCTATCAGCAGGTATGCTAGTCTTTGTGGTCAGTCTTTCTTTCAATTGTCGTACTGTTAACTGTGCCGGATCAAAGTTGTAGTTAAAGTCCTTTCCGGTAGAACGGAATTTTACCACGACAGCATGCTCAGAGGAATCTTCCATCTCGAGTATCTTTATGACAGCTTTACAGGGACACCCACGCAAGCAACGACTGAGAATAAAATAGAACGCTGCAGGACCTTTTATGTAAAAGTTTTCCTCTTATCAATATATTCTCATATAGTGTTCTGCACTACTATGATGTACTCGGTGTAGAGTGGTAAGCTATATTAGTGTATGCGCAATTTGACCTGTATTGGGCAATAGTCAAAAAAGTGTCAACCTGGGCAGAATAGTAAGTGAATGGCTGGAAGGTGAACATGGGGGGATACGATTACGTATTACGATTGTTGTGTCGTCACTAATCCATTCATAGAATTATGTCGCCAAAACGACCAGATCCAATTGTTTACTGATTTACAAGAGATGAATAAAGTTATTTCAATTATTATTAATATATCAATATTGGGGACAAATATCCGAATTTGCATTGTTTTAATAACGTATTATTAATAAAAGGGCATTTATTGTATCACACTTGTTTACGACTATGCGACAACCGTGCGACAGTTTCTTGTAACTTGCCAATAGTTTACGTGACAACCGAAATATAACAACTGAACTTGTAGAATCCATGCCCATGCTTGACATCTCCGAGTCAATAAATTATTTGGTCCAATCGAAAACGGATTTTACGGTCTGTACTTGCCAGTCACAATATCCAAGTCTATGATCAACCTTCTGCCCTCTCTTAGTAATAGGATTTTTTGTTTCATACTCCTTATCCGGACATAGATCAGAGCCCAAGTAACCAATTGTCGATAAGGACTAAACTTAATTCTATGCGTAATCTTCTACTAATAGGCATTTTAAAAAAGCCGAATTCGGCTCTTCGTGGTTGGTAACTTTTAATCAAGTCGATTTCAGTTATTGACGTCTTGATTCAATCTCTGAACTATACAAAAAACTCTTCGTTTGGTTGAGCCTTTGAAGGAAACTCCCATTCAAATCGCGTCGGTTATCTAATTATGTGACAGACACTAATGCCCTGCTCTTCCAATCGGTCAGAATACGCATTTATATTCTAGCCTAAAGATTGAATTTCCGACGGTGCAGCATTATGAGAACACAACATTGTTAGGTGGTCATTAGTAATTGTGACAGATTAAACCGAAATCGACTTTTGGGGTCTTCTTGAGTCAATCCTTAAAGCTTCAGAAACCCACATATACTCTTCTATTACCCTAAACGTTAGCCAAAAACTTTAAAATTCCACATTAAAATGGAGAGAAAGTCGTTTAATCATTAATTGACCGTTGGTTGCTTTTTGTCAGACGCTGATCAACAATCGATTTGTTAAAAATGCTCCAACTTAATCGGGTATAACATCAATTTGGTCCTACAACGCAATCGGGTATGTTGGGCCATATATACAACCACAATAAAAATAAACTGTTTCTGCAGTTAAACCATGCATTTTAATTTAGAAAAAGGGGGTTTTTCGGCGGTCGCAAAGCGCAATAATGAAATAAACTATATTGTTTGTAGCTAATATGTGATATTAATATAGACTTCTTTTTGTTTTATAGACATTGAAAAAAAGACTTTCGTGAAACCTAAATTCGATTGGGCACCGACAACCTTAAACAAAACGATGAGATAGTGACTGTTGGATTATTTGGCTTTCGCGGTTAATCAAATTAAGTATTTTTAATAGTTTTGATAATAAATTGTAAACCTTGTTCTCATTGACATCATTAATGTACCAATCTTGTAATCTTCATTTTTGCCTCGTTATGATCGCTATGGACGATTACTCCTTCGTCTTTCGTCTTCAAATTAGTTAAATAATAGAATAATAGTCAAACGTGCGTATATGATGGCCGTCTAATTCTCCTTTCAATTATAATATAATTCTTAACACAAATTTTGTAAGGCATCTGTTATTTATGGTCCTAATTACATTTTTATGTAACTTTTGTCATTTTTTATAACAAGTCACGAATAAAAAATTGTGAGTTAGTGAAAAACTGGTGCTTTACATGTTACAGTAACAATTGTTCAAATATGTAAAATACAGAGAACATATAGTAGATTCAGAAACCGCGTATGTTAAGCGCTTTATCTTGGAACATTAAAATAAATAAAAGATACGAGAAGAGTCCGGTTTACTTCGTCGCCTAGAACCGGTTAGTTTACGATAGTCTGTTCGCCATTCGTAGCTTGTAATTATAATACAGTCAAAGCTGGCCATAACAAACTTCGATTATAACGAAGATCTGTTTATAACGAAGATTTTCTCCAAGCCAATAAATAGTCATAATCTTAGCTATAAAAAGTGACCTTCGTTATAAGGAATTTCTGGTTATAAGGAATTTCTGGTTATAAGGAATTTCTGGTTATAAAGAATATTTTCTTTGGTCCCGTAGAATTCGTTATAACCAGCTTTGACTGTACTTTATTCGGATCGAATAGCCTTTTAGACAATCGCAATTTTTATCTCTTTCGATTGTATCGTGTCTCTGTTAAAATAGCTACGTATGCGCTTAATTTTTAACAAATCGATATAATTTCGTGACTTTCTGTTAGCATTCAAGTCAACTTGCATCAATGATAATCCGTATACGTTACTTGTTTCTCTTGAAGACAGAGTTTTCTTCTTAATAAAAATTTATGGTTGTCGATAACTTAATCCAACAAGCGTCTTTTCCGGAAGACTGCCTGAGTTATGATTACTAGACCGAGATAAATTAGAAGTATCAACCGTGATCGGTATAATGATTCCAACAAAGCCGATACGGAGACTACCTAGACCAACAGTTGATGCGAGTATGATTGAAAATTTAGCTCACGATCCAACGTTTGTCCTTTAACATTTACTATGGTTGGAGGTTATTACGCAAAACGTGTAGATGAAAGAAATTGATCAAAAGTCCGTAATAACCAGCAGAAAAGAGTTTTAAAGAATATTCACGAAGGAACAATAAAACTCTAGGAAACGGAAACCGTTGTGAATCCGGAACGAATACAATGATTTTTATGTTATGTATATGCCTGTTCTTCGCTCCAGACAATTATTGGTCAGTTTATTATCTAACTGTAGCGAAGTTCAAAATCGGGCCGCCGTGAGCGCTATTATTACATAAACAACGTCGTGATATTAGACGTGCCTATTAACCGGGCGGGATTGCGCTAAGGCCAGAACAGCACTAGCATTAGCAACACGCATATCAACATGGTTAATACGGAAAGTAAAACGTTCTGCGAGTCTAATTGTTAAAATACTTGTCACGGATGATTCGTTTAAAGATTGCAAGTTTAGATAAAGCCTAGCAAGCAAGAGTGATGTGATCAAGCGTTTACATTCAAAGACATAGCCATGATAACCTATTTAATCAACATTATAATTCCGTGTAAAATAAATGTTAAAACGGTTATTCGGCTCATAACATGAAATTATGCAAATTAACATCTGATAGGATAATGACATGAAACATTTTCAATTCTCACTGAATGTTGGTAAAGCGAGAATTTTTCACTTACCTATTATGGGGCATGTCTAAAGCGAAGCAGATTCCTCGCAATTCCATTGGTCAAATTTGTATGGCAGCCAATAAAACTGCAAATACAGGATCACGTTCTGCTCCGCTTTAGCCTTTTCCCTATTATGGTAATTAAAATAAGGTTACGCCATTGCACGGTGTTATAATATTAATTTCCAATATCGGATATGTCACCATGACTACGTCAACGTCACTTTTATTTGTGTAATCATCATTTATTGAGACGGTTCATAATCGTTTTTTCGTCCACCTAACGTTTCGAACAACACTCAACGAAATGTCATCGGACTTGCAAATTATTTCGGGATGTCCGGCAATTGACCAGTTGATTGAAACCTCGACTACTTACGACGGCGACTTTGTGTCATATAGACAGCTCGAATGGATACCTGGTTCAGAAATTACTGATGTGAAATTATTTCGGCAGTCTGCTGACTTGACCATCTACTATGCTGTATACGGTAAAGCCGAAGCGATGCTATTATTGCTTGGATCCAGGGATAAATGTACGAATGAGTTTATAAATGAGTTTGCTAGAATTCATTCATTCTCCGCGCAGACTCTTCTCCCGCCCAATGTCGATCAATTCGAAAGATATCCATATCTACTTGCGATGCGCAATGCATGTGAAATACAGGGATTTACTATGATTGAAGATACTTACTACTTTGTGGCTGACAAACGATTTGCTCACTTTTATTCTCTGTATGGATTTTGCTCTGCATGTGGATTACTTAGATGTAGTCCTGTGTGGTGCATTTGTGGGCAAAAAGAGTTATCGAATGGGTGGACCAGCAATTGCAAGAAACTTGACGACTTTATTAGAGAATCACAAATTCAAACAGAGACGGCAAATGATTTCCACTTACAGTTTGCTCCGTCTGATTTGCTTGCTCTAACATTACCGGAAAAGCTTGGGTTTCGCAATGAGCATGACACTCACAGATATACATTCGCACGCTATAGACGCACATCCGTAAGCGTTTTTACAGAATTGATTCCACTTGAGACTTCAGACTTGTCAGATGACCAATTTTATCAAAAGGTAAACTGCACGATTGTAGCCAAACACGTTATTAGTTATGGCTATTACTATTGAATTATTAATACTAATAACTGTTTTAGTTATGTAGTGATTATCCGGATATACTTGATAAACATGTTAACATTGTTTTCGGGTTCACATATGATCCGCTACAGCAAAAATATGCTCTTGTTAAAAGCAAATTTCCAACATGTCGATTTTGTACAGGTCAATTGTGTCATTATATAACTCACTTCTGTTTCTTGTGTAAACGACTAATTTATTCTAATTGGACAACTGGCAACAAATCTCTGGACTTGTTCCTAATGAAATCATGGCAAAATATGATACACATCTATGATGGTTATCTACAATGGATAGATTTTTCTCAGTTAAAAAATGTGCATGAAATGTCTTCATTCGACCATGGATGCTCACAAGTAGCAGATTGGATAAGGCCATCAGCAAAGAGAGACCGGTCAATAAAAGTCGTACTCAAGAAAATAGTTGATGGAGAAGATGCTCAATCATATGATTTTAATCTGGTAAAAGATATTTTATTAAACACAAGATTCTCATAACAATATAAATAATGATTTTTTAATATTAATATTAATATTAATATTTGGTTCAATTATATTATTATTATAGCTTGTGAAAGAATATCCAAAGATCTTAACTCCAGATAACATCTGGATTATTGGCATTACTCAGGAACCATCAAAGAAGGATTATTTTCTAATTTTCTACAGTGATGCACATTCAATTTTAGACAACATCGTACAAATTGCAAAGGAAGATTTTAGAGGTGGATTTGTTTGGATGCAGTATGAAGATTTTTATGACATTGAAGAGACTGCATCTGGAGGATATGGGACAGTGTATGCTGCTAAAACAAAATCTATCAAAGACCATTCTACTCAACTTGTTGCCTTAAAACGGATGAAGGATTTTGACCAGACATTTGAAGCTTTTGTTTCTGAGGTATGTTATTTTTAATATTAATACCTTAATGATACATTGTTGTTATTATTATATAAACTCATATTGTATCTTGTTATTATTTATATTGTAGATTAAGATGAATATCACTTGTGATTATGACAACTTTCTTCAGATTTATGGCATTACACAAGTACCTGAAAAAAATGAATACATGCTTGTAATGCAGTATGCTGAAGGGGGTAATCTTCTATCTTATCTGGTCCAAAACATTAACAAGTTGACATGGAGAATGAAAGCTGAGCTTGTGAAGTACATTGCATTTAATTTAGAGGTTATCCATAGCAGAGGATTAATACACTGTGATCTTCATGGTGGAAATGTGCTTTTGGATAGAAGTTCTGCTTCTGTGTCTTCTAGTACCAGTACTGGTTTTACTTCATACATATGCGATCTTGGCCTCTCTCAATCAGTGCATTCATACAAGCCAAACTCCCAAACAATTCAAGGAGTTTTACCATATATTGCACCAGAAGTTTTTCATACTCACAAACATACCTCAAAATCAGATATATATGCCTTTGGCATTCTTATGCATCAGATTGCTAGTGGTGAACCACCATTCAGAGACAGAGCATTTGACTATGAGCTGATTCAAGATATTTGTAATGGTCTACGGCCATATATGCCTGATTCAGCACCAGAGCCATTCAAAGAAATTGCTAAACAATGTTGTGATGCTGAGCCAGACAATCGCCCAAATGCTGAGAAAATTAAGAGGGAAGTTCAGAAACTTTTTCCTCACCATAACTCATCTCAAGAACAATCTGCTATTTGGGATACCATCTATAAGAAAGAAAATATAAACCCTGTATCACATATTGAGAAAGAGGTCAAATACTCAAGCAAGATATTAACAATGGAATATTTACCTACACCAAGAAACAGTTATATCTCAGGTATGAAAGTAATGGATGTAATTGTCAGTAATTAATGAATACTAATATTAATCTTAATATATTTTTTGTTAGATTCTAAACAAATTGAACTGGTATTACCAGATAAACTTGATATTTAGTTTGTTTAGTCATATTCATGTCCAATATATTATTTTATTTTTATTAATTAGGTTGAGCTTTCATCATAATAAGAAGACTATTTTTGTTTGTATTAAATTGAAACATAAATATTAATATGATAAATTAAAATGGAAATATTACAAGTTTATATTGCGATAACTATGATGACGTATTCTTGCGCAGCCATCAGTCACCGGCAATGAAATGTTAGATTGGTAAGCGCTGCTAAAACAAACAAATTGGTCCGTTTAAATATATAAAGCAGCGTAGATTGACTTAGCATCGGCGTATTTTCATAGTGTTTGCAACACTCCATTTTCTTTCTATCATCTTATATTTATAAATAGACGAGTATCCTTTACACTGAACATACATTTTCCTATTATATTCCCTGGATTCAACCCGTTATATTTGAAAAGCACTAGTCTATAAGACTAGTCGTTTACTTGCCTCGCGATTAGCTGAGTGACATTTACGATAATTAATCAGTTCTTATTACGCGTTTAAATTATTCGGATCGATCCAACATGCAGAGAATCGTCACGAGTGTTTACAGTAAAAAGCCTAGATAAAGGTACGACGGGTCAATTTACGCACTTTGAAGCGTAGCTAGTCGATAGTCATTTGACTTTGACTCGATTAAAAGTGTTTATCAGAGTCACGTGGCCAATCAAACACAATTATGATGGCGTCCCACTTCATCAAAACTTATGATGATGAAAAGTCAACATTAACAGGCAAGTTTGTGGAGCTGAGATGATGATATTATAATTGGAACTAAGGTAAATGCACACATTAGTTTATAAGTAAGTTTGCTAATGATATATTTACTACCAACGCAAAAACATGTGAGTCCGTCCAATGCATTGTAATCTTAGTAATAAAAAGCTCTCTTATCAATACTCGTTTCTTTTTATGATTTTATTTCTCCACCATTCATTGCTTTCAGCTGGGCTATTAAAATACGTCTTGCACGATCCTAGAGAGCTTGAAATGTTTTACGTAAATTTCTGTGGGAACAGCCACGATTGCAGCCATCTGTATGAAACGTAATGTTTTTTCATATTCATCTGAACCATTGTTTTTCATATACGGATAATCCTATATATGGCTCAACTGACTGCATTCATTTCTATGCTTACACATGTATCGATCGGGTTCAGGTGATGCACGATCAATTGAAAACCGTCAAAAACGTGCATAAGGGATATGATGCCGAAGTGACCTAGCGTGCTTGAGGAATGTCAGCGTTTATTCAATGCGTTCACTGCCATCAACGGAAACAGGCAGTCTTCCATCTCAAGAAATTCATAAAATAGAGAGAAATACAGCGAAGCTGCTACTTTTTGGACTGTCTCTTCTATAGTAGACAGCAAAATTTTAAATTCCCGGATACTAACTATACAAGGACATAACATACTAATACAGTACTTTGTGAATACTAATCTTTATCTTAATTTATCTTTTGTTAGGTTCTAAGCAAATTGAACTTGTATTACCAGATGAATTCGCATCACATATTTGATAGTAGGCTTGTATCTTTATTATTTTTAATCATGAACAACTATTTCAATTATTTTTATTGTTGAAATATATGGTATTAATAAACATGATAAAATTTAACACAGACGAATTGGAAATGCCATGTTAATAAATATTTGTGCAATTATAATCACATAGAACAACGTATAGGTAAAACGATCACGGCATGCATAAATCATCATTATAACTGGTAATCTATAATCATTTTCTCGAGCATTTAATAATTTCTTAACCAATGTAATAGTAAGGCTAGATTCGACATTGTTTAATGTGTAATAAGAATAATTTCTGCTATTGTATAATAATAAACGAAATAATGGTATGAAAATATAATTATAATGGTTTGGATAAATTGTAATTAATCGTTTGCCGTTCGAACAAGGATATTGATATTCACTTGAGAAATCGATGAAGCAATTTGTCAACTGTCAACTAATATGGCCTAGGTGATAACTCATGTTGTGTAGCGAGAATACTTAATGAGTTTTGATTCACTGAAATGGAGTCTAACTCAGATGGTGATTGGTAATATTAATCATTAATACTAATTATAATGGATTCATTGTTAGCTGTAATAATGTTATAATTTAGTAAGTTACTTGTAACTATTCTGCTGCTACTCAACACCATGCAAAGAGTATTATAACATTACTGAACTAAATAATAACATTATAATTAGAGCTTTCCTCTCTCAGAAGGAATAGTCTATTTCAGGAAATTTATCTATAGACTGTGATTTTGTTGTAAGTTGTATGTAGTAATAATCACATGTGTCCACCTGTCTGGCTGTGAGGCCCAAGTTACAACTTTGCATGAGCTATCTAGTCTACTTCTTTGAGCCAAGTGGAGAGCCATGGATCTATTACTATTAGTTTATGGGTCAATGCTCTGAATTGATGTGAATACTGCTCCATAAGTTGTGGGAACAAGGCTATGACATCTCTTGTCCTAGACAGGGGTTCGAGTAATAATTGCATGTGCCCACCTGTCTGGCTGTGAGTATGAGGCCCAAGTTACAACTTTGCATGAGCTATCCAGTTAACAGCGAAATAAATGAAAAGTCTGTCGGTTAGACGCCACTTTTACGGTCCAACCCTTTTCCTTGTTTTCATTCACCTATCTGACTTGTTCTAACTATAACAATATTTCTTCCTTTATTATTATTTAGGAGTTTTTGACTCAAGATGAGAGGCACTACAAAGTATGGATGGCAATTTTTTAATTAAACAATATGGCATAACAATAAGGGTGTCATTCAAATTCTGGTTGAGAATCAAGTTTTATATTACTGCCATTACCATATTAATATGCCATCAAATAAAGTTACTTCAAATAGATTTAGATTGTGATCTGGAATGCCTGTTGGCAATTGTATAACTGTAACCCACAGTCGAAAAAGCGAGGTTTGAGAAAATCGGAATAAAAACTCCAATAATCAGAAGTCGAAAGTGGGCCAGAAAATGAAGTGGAAGACCTAATTGACAAGTGTATTGAAGATGGTATGGAAAATAGTGATTTAATAATTTGTGGAAGGTAGATTATTTACAAGGGCATTCTTAAATAATAAGTTGGCTTATTAGTTTTTATTTTCATTCTTCTTGATAACTTTTTCCCTTTTATTTAAGATACTTTCTGGCATCGTTTATTTTAAAGATCTAAGGGTTTATCTTGACCAAGTTACATTTGTCATAACGCGGAACTAGTCCATGGATTTAAACATGAGCTGTAACTACTAAGTTTTTATTAGTCAATATTCAGCCACATTATAATCGGTCTCTTTTAGCTCATCTGGTTCTACACGCGGCAATCACAACTTCAAAGGGAAAAGAAAGGTGTAAGCTATGTCGGGCCATAATTGGACATTCTTTTATAATGTAAAACGGATCAATTATTTATTAACGTACTTTCTATAAATGCATTCCAGCATTTATAGAAGTCGTTCGTTTTCAACTTCAACCTACAATTTTTTGCCATTATTGTTGTCGAAATAACCAAGGTACGATGAGAATCTTGGTTTTCTTTAATTAAGTAGCAGATTATGTTGAATAATAATTTGGAAGTTAGCAACGAGATTCACTCCTGCTTTTGGCCATAATCCACAATTCTCTCAATTTATCCATCTCGACATTGTGTTGATTGTAACATTAAACATTGTGGTCCTTTCTCTATGCATTTCACGTACGCTAGTGATAAAGTACAATAGTATATTATCGCTCAACATAATACTACATGGGTTTGGACTTGGCATAAACTTCCTATCCTTTGTAAACTATACTCGCCACATAATGACCGAAGCTAAATACGTTATAGTTGGATGGGATTTCGACGCGGAAGGAAACGATGAGTTGGTATGTCTATGTGCATGGTTGAATGCAGGTCAATAGTAAGCCAACGCTTAACCATAGTCTTGTTCTTGACACAGGCTCTCAAAGCCGGTGACGTAGTAACACTAATTAGCAAACGTAATGATAACTGGTAAAGTACAAATGCGAGCTTGTTCTGGCAATTTAATTAATCATTGACTGGTTTGTTGTCCTTATCTCGTATTAATAGGTGGGAAGGTATTGTTTATACAAGAATTACGTAGTAATTTGCCATTGCTCGAATATTTTCGTTGATCTGTAATCCTACTTCTATCAGGCGAGCTTGATGGTCGCCGCGGATTGTTTCCCGCAAGCTATGTTCGATTTTTGGAAAATGTTCTTGAAGAGAGTAGCACACAAAAATCAGCTGAAATCCAAACTGTCAGTCTGACTGATGTACACGGTATTGCAAATGAAAGGGAAGTTCAGCAGATGTACCCTGAGGAAATGAATAAGGATCAGGACGTCAGGGTAAGCGAGTATGATAATGAGGATGGAACAAATTATTATCTGCAAAATCAAGTGGTTGAAGAAAGTGGTCAATATATTTCGGAACTGAGACACGAAAAGCTTTATTATGAACAAGAAAATTTCGTTGAATCACAAGATGCTATCAACATCCCATCATATAATAAACCTGTTGATCAAGAATCAATCGTCGATCACATACTACGCTCGAGCAGCAGTGAAGGACAACTATCAGTTGAGCACGTTACAATACAGCACATCGAGTCCCAATCAATACAAGAAATCACTGAGGATGCCACCGCTGAGCCAATGCATCAGCCATCACATGATCGAGAAATTCAGAATGACAGCAACGACGATGTTGAATCTGCTGAAGAAGATTCTTCTGAAGAAGAGCAAGCTGACCATAAACATTATCCTCGATTGCTTTACGCTGGAGAACAACCGTCTCAGGAAGAATTATTGCTGCAGAATGACGTTGACGGCCAAGGTGAACAAAGTGCGCATGATCAGTATCTGGATGAGCAATTGTCAGAAGATGAGATGTTCCCCGAAGATTTATTAAGAGAACAGATATTCGAAAGAGAGGTGGAGGAAGCAGAAAGAAACGTCTGGGATATCATGGAGCATTATCATAATGGCGAAGGTGCGTAGGGAATGGGAAAATGTCAAACAGACAAAAGCAGAAGTTAACAAAAATTGAGTTGCTGCTTTATCTGATGTTATGCTCCGATATTCTGTTAGGTTTGTCGGACAATTATACGGATAATGTTTCCTTGCAAGCGGTAAGAAAACACATTGGGTATGTCAAATGAGTGACATAAATTTGATTGCATTTTTCCTTCTCCTTAATGTTACCGTCATAAAGGATGCCGACGAAGTTGCTACGGCTGTCGACGAAGGCTACCATCCACTTGCAAGCGATGATGAGGAACATTACAGCGAACTGCATTCGTCATTGAACGTTGAAGATTACGAAAATACACCACGTTCTGCATCATTTAAGCAAGACGATTTAATCGACAGGGGAGTGGAAGATCTGAAGCTAGAAGACGATTATGAAGACAATCCATTTGTTTCATCAGATGAAACCTTGGATCAACCATCACAATCAAGAACCACTAATGACTTGGAAGACAATGACATTGATGTTCCTAAATATAAGACTATTGCTTCTACTATGGACGGTAATATTTATAATGAGGATGGGCAGGCATCCTTATATAGTACAAGAATGGGAGAGACGGCTTGGGATACTTCGTTATTGAATATTGAACTACATAGAAGAGCCGTCGTCTACGATAACGGCTCATTTGTGGAGACTCAAACGCTTCAAGGCAATCAATTATTTGAGCAGCAGGTTATCAACAATGAGCATGAGGAAATGATCCAACTACCAAGTCGAGATAGCAGGGAACAAGATGACGACAATACAATTCTAAATGCTACGGTCCCAATTGAAAGTGTATATGACGATGTAACAGTAGACAACCAAAGATTGTCAGAATCAGGTGATCAACGTCAACGTCCCCCGTCGGTAATACATTCGCGTCAGCCAGAGTCTGATCGTAATCAACAATTGAATTTACCGAAAGGCTGGTGGTCTAGCGTCGGTTTGTATTTGTTTATTCTCTCGTTTAAGAACAACATTGAAATATGAATTTGTTGGCAGCGAATACTTTATATATGATTAGATTAGAAATATTAGTATTATCCGAAGCTATAGTTTAAATAATAGTATATCAGACTGAATCAGAAGTATTCAATACAAGTACCAATCAAATCTCTACACTCGATAACTACAACTCATTCAGTTGGGTCACTGCCAATTATGTTCAGACGACAGCGGTGCAGTATTCTATTACAACGAATTCACGAATGAGTCGCAGTGGGAGATGCCAGTAGAAACAATGGTCGTAGATTCTCAAACAATAAATAAGACGGAAGAAGAAAGAAACGAAGAAGCAATAAGCAATGACGTAGAGCCTGAATTAACGGAAGGATACGGTTTGTCAGAAAACCTTAATGAATCGAATTACCCTATGACAGAGGTTAGTACAGAATCGTAATTTTATGGTGTCAAAAATATTTGGACGAATGAAGAAAAACTGTTTACACTATTTTGTATAGGAATCTGTTGATCTTAGAAGTTATTCCAGAACTAAGTCTGATCATCATCACATGAAGCCCATTCCACCAGAAAAAGTGTATTACAATCACACTAGACTAGGTGAATTTGCGGCACCCACCTCCCGGACAGAACTAAGTATATTGGTAAAATATCAGAACGCTGTGATTCATCCAAGGTAATGACCAAATGCGCTCACCACACATTTCTCACATATTTACGCCCAGCAACTCGACCGCATACCAGCGCAATGGATCCACAAGCAAGGCTGTCTATCAATGAAAACAGAAAGTCCAGAAGGCGATAAACTGAGTTCATGGAAGCTATATTGGGTTGTGCTTTGTGATGTATATATAATATTCTACAAGAGCTCACCTGATAGGAATAAAGTACGCTGACACGTTTACTATAGTACTTGTATAGGTATTAGCATCTACTAACCGTTGCCGATAACATTGTCTACAGAAAACTGAGAAGAAGGTAATGCCAGTCGGGATATTTGACGTGCATAAGGATAGATTGGAGTTTGCGGGGAGACAACACACCAAGCAGAAACATGTATTTATACTTAACGCCTGTGATGGAATGAGAATGTTTATGCAAGCTCAGTCTGATAGTGAAGCAAGGGGATGGGTGGATATAATAAATGTCAATCAAGAAGAGCGAAAAAAATCTCACAAGGTAAATTTATACAAACATGGTCAGACGTATAGTCATTTTTTTGTTGCTAACAATGTTTGTTTGTTTTACAGTCAAATAACGAACCAGGTGAGTGATTAAAGCATGGTGAGTCTGTCTTAACTATCTACATATGGATACATAATATTCTGCTTGATTTCATAGAAATTGAGTCTTTATTACGAGTATGCGTGAATGAAATTAATGACATGAAGATCAACAAGAAAGTCAATAGGGGATTACAGTTAAAAGGTGGTTATGTCTGCGGTAGAAACCTAATAGAAGAAAAATTTGTAACCGAGTCCAATCTTCTTGTATAGCGAGTGAATCTGTTTATTTCAAGAAGACAGAGAAAGAGGACGCAGGCCTTGTCAAGAAGAAATCTAAAAAATTCGGTAATATACTGTTAATATCTGGTTTCATGGAGTGAAATTCACATAAGTAACATCTGCGTATATAAGGTGCTAGTAATGCCGCCTCGAGAAAGAGGAATTGGTTCTTCCAGAATAAGCCATCATCGAACTACGACAAGAAGACCGTACAAAACGGTATGCTGCGCATATTCGGATCAGCTAACAATACGGCCTTGTTTTTTTGCCTAGTTGATATATTGACAAGTTTAAATTAGCAGATTTGATTTTTGGTGGACTGCTTGAGAATTCAGACGGCCGAATACCGCATATTGTTGAAAATTGCATAAAAATAGTGGATGAACGTGGTGAGAGGCTGATTCTCATTTAATCCATGAAATGATAGACTTGAGTAATTAATACATCTTCACTTGTAGGTTTGCAAAGTGTTGGCTTATATCGACTATCGGGAAATACTGCCACCATTCAAAAATTGCGAAAGCAGGTCAATGATGGTAATTATAATGTCTGCGAGCTACAATGATGACGTCTCAAGACTTTCGTTCTTTTTAATCAACACGAAATTTTGCCAATTTAGGTGAATCAATAAATCTCTACGATGAACCAGACATAAACGTAATAACCGGGCTGCTTAAACTTTATTTTCGCGAATTGGCTAATCCCTTGATACCATTCGAATACTATGATATGTTTATAGAGGCAGCAAGTGAGTTGCATAACACCTTTTAGTTTGCCAATTGCTTGTCTTGTACTTTCTATTGACCAACGAGTTCCGCTTCTCTTATAGAAATAACCGACTATAATGAGAAAATGTACCGACTACACTCGCTGATTCATTCTCTTCCTCAGGTCAATTTCGAGACCCTCGAAACTCTCATGAGACACTTGTCACGTGTGACATCTTACAGTGAGGAAAATAAGATGGAACCGCCAAATCTAGCAATAGTATTTGCTCCCAATTTAATTCGACCGTTCGAAGCTGGAATTGAAAGTATTATGGATTCTGGGTTGCAAAGTCAAATCATAGAAACATTGATCGAGCAATGCGAATGGTTCTTTGACGATGATGACGATGATGACGATGACGACGATGGTGACAATGAAGAGAGTGTGAAAATAAGTGAGGAATAGCGCCTGTGACACGAGCAAGAGCCAAAATTTAAGGGTTTATGTCTAATATGATAATATATTCAAGTGTGAAATTAACTTATCGTAATTATTTGTAATTATTGCATTAAATTAAAATAAAATCTAACTTGGCCGTCAGATGAATTTTGTCTCTCTTGAGCATTGGCACTTCACATGACGATGCTGTGATTACATAAGATTCCGTGTGACAAAGGCGCCGAATCTATAAGTGAACGTTCACGTCTTCAGTGCGTATTCTAATTCCCTTTAACACAATCATTTAATGCTAAATCATATTGTGCGAAAAAGTCTCTGACTGAAGGAATGTGAACATTTTCCGGTAACAATCTGTGTATAGATCCTATTATTACTATTATGATTATGGTTATCCTGCATACACTTCCCGGGGGCAATTGCTTTTCCCCACTTTTTCCAAGCATTAGTCTTGATCAGGGCTTTTTTTTTTCCAATCAAAGTGGCTCAGCGACGAATGAAATCGTTCTATGGAATGTGTGCAGGTGGGACGGGCGATGCAAAAATCAATATATATGTTGTGAACAGGAAAATAGTACTTGATGTAATATGAAGACAATTGGGAATTTGCAGACCTTTATTGTCCAAAAACATTGAAACAATCGGGAAATAACAATGCAATGTTGTTCAAAACATACGCCACGGGGACAGAAGTAACAAACATAACATATCTTCTCACGCACGATAAGCAATCCCCACACATAATAATAAACACATTGATGATGAAACTGATAGCAGAGAGTCTTTGCTCCGTTTCAACAATATATCTATTGTCATGTACTGTTATTTAATTGAATTAAGGTTGTGAGGCTGCCATATAACAGAGTCTATTGCGATTCAAAACGGCCGCACGGATTGTGTTTGACGTAAAGTAATACAAGTAATATGACCCCCAGAAGGGTTATGTACCTGATATGGGGTACTTTACGTAATAGAATAAAAACGGTCAATTAGGATCGAGTGCTTCACAGTCCGTGCGGGTTGTTATTTTAATATTAACAATCATCGACCAATAGTATCATCTATTGAAAACGACTGGACCGATTTTCACGGGCACTAAAAGTAAGCAGGCGGGTAAAGTTTTCTATTGGAGTAAGACAACAAGCACACATGGATTGAAAAAGCAAAAGAACTCAATTCACACTTGACACCTTGTGACATGAAACCGGAAGGGTTCCTCACGCGCGCACGACCCATTTACTATTAAGTAAGCAAACGATATGGGACGAATCAGCAGTGATGGACATATGTTCCAAACTAATAGAGTACAGACAGAATAAATGCCAAAAAAGAGAAAACTATTCGATACAAATGAACGTTTACCCTATTACCACTGATATCAGCCACTGCCTTTTCTGATCACATAACGATATTTGTTAGAATAACGGTTATTCAAAACGGGTCAAATCTGTCGATTAATAAACATGATACATGTAGTATGGGGGGCGGGGGGAATGATTATGCATCTTTAATTAGTTGACTAAGCACAGAGCTGCATATACGTAACTCCTTAGTGCCCACCGATTGACCAATGACTGCATATAAATGAAGCGGAGGTATTATTTTGCATTGTTGCTGCTTTACTTTCTGGAGAAAACATTTCCCGAAAAGTCCTGTGGGGTGATTTTTTTTGTAACAAGGGATGGCGACATTCAAAGAAATTTTCGATTGACATACCAATCCACATTAGTTAAGTATGGCAATATGAGGAAACCACCAATATTAATATTTTTCAATCAGCCCGTTGCTGCTCTTACCGATATTTGGTTACGAACAATATCGATATATTGCGATATTCATTACGAGATTATTTTTTTGCAAAATCGAGCATACAAAATTATCAAATGGGTTATCCCGATAGGAGAAGAAGGAAGGCTATTTTCGACGCTTTGCGATTAAAGTGTGGGCTATGCTTAAACAATTTTTATTGGTGCACAAGATGGGTTCAGTCTAGCGTCATAGTGTCGTAATTGTACAATCTCTCTCTCGAATGAGTTTGCACTTTTCTGGCCATTGTCTGTGTGTTATATTTTGTGTGTTATATTTGATTTCTGTGTCATATTAACTCGAACATCTTTCAACTAGTCAATCACTCACGTGTGCTTGATGACTAATTATAGGACTAACATTCTTAATAACTTTATCGAACAAAGTTAAAGCTAAATGTACTTTGATAAACCAAGACAGCAAATAGTTACAAGCATAATGATCTGATAAGCAATTCGCAGAATCTCCACATTAGCCAAGTTTTCTTTCATATTGGCGTCGGTCATTCTTCCCTATACGTACGTCCAAGTCACACCAACTTATATTAAGATGGAGTAAACAGGGCATAGTCTATCGACATTTGAATCAGAATCGAATCAATTGTATTTTCTGGTGACTAAACAAAAAAAAAAACGGATGGGGGGAGGGTCAATAACCAAGTCCTCATATCGTTTGGGGTGTGCTGTATTTTAGTATCCAACATACGTATGTTATCTCATGTGTTGCAACTATGATGATAATCGTATAGCGCCCATGATTGTCTTTAAAATCATAGACCCTGTTTTTCACGTGCGATGGATGGGGGCGAACAGCATTTGGGGCACATACTGCAAGTACATTGATGCTCACACAGCAGATTCAAGCCGCTGCCGAATAATGGATTGCTCTTTCCCCACATTTTCTTTCTTCATGCATAACTCCTGATGGTGACACGAGATAAAAATATTTGTTAACCGAAAGATTTTTTTTTTGTTTTAACAAATATAGTTTAATGCGTTTTGCCAAGGACAACTGTTTCAGGTCTCTCGGGCGTGTGTGGTAGTATTTCGGAACATTGTGTCTGCTCGCATATTAACTTCCTTGATATAGTAATATGCAACTAGTAAACGAGGATGGCTGCTAAAGCGTTTTTTATTTGATTTGCCGTTTTTTTAGTGTCAATCCTTTGATTTAATAATAATGTATGTGGATAATTTACAGAATTTTGAAACATGTTATATTATGCTTTATAATAGTTTCTCCAAATTTCTCGATTAATGCCTGCTTACTCTCTTATGAATTTTACTACACCCATTTGTGGGCTTCATGATAGGCTTGCAGTTGGGTTTATCGACAATTTGTGAGACTATTCTTATAAAATTGTTATGCACTAAACTTATTAAAGTTCTTTAAACGTAAATTTCGCGGGCAAGAATAGAAACATTTGTAGTTGATAAATTGAAGTCCGAAATCTCTCCACTTTCGCAAAAATTTATAGCACTGTATTACCAATAATAGACCAGCATATTTCAAAGAAGATGACATCATTTGATGTGTAACATTTATGAAAAAATGTATGATGAACCAGTTTTGAATGTTTCACCGATTAATCTCCCAGTATTAGTAGAAATATGTAAACTAGCATACATTCATGTCATTTCTATCCAACGCTGATTTAAATAAACCGATGCTTTGTCGTAAGACTTATGACAGTTGACTGAACGGTTTCATTGATAATTTAGCAATATAGCATATCGTAATACATATTTATTTTATCGAAGTATAATAATCATTGCAAATGAAATACGCCATACCTTTAACAAATTTGTGCAATACATACGCGATTTTTGATATTTAATTGACCAACACATAAAATTACCGCTATGCCGTTTGATATGTAAATAAAGTGGTATGAATATTGTACACATAGCACAAGAAAATTGTAATAACAACAGTTTATGTCTCTGCTTTGGACTTGAACGGATATGTTGATGGAATAAAATATTGGGGTGAACACTAATTGGTTGTTGGGGTGATAATTATGTGAATAATATTCGAATTAGGCATTTAACCCTCAACTTTAATCACCAGGGTCCACTTAACTGAGTGATACGAATGATAACTGAGGAATAAAATACTTTCACAAAGCTGCAAGCTAATGCAGGCAACATGGCAATTATGGACAAAACCTAGTTTACGTAAGCAAATAAAAGGAAAATCAGCGTTATTATATTAAACGATGTATATATAGCATTGTTCATTGTAGACTTTTGTATTATATCATTTTCTGTTAATGCTCACGTGTTCCGTAAAAGCTCCTTCGACTAACGCAATCTTACAGAGTTTGCATTCGTAACATGCTTTAAGTTTGTCAGGTATTACCGATATGCGATACAATAAATATATCAGGTAAAGCCGTCTCCATATCGATATGTATTCCGAGTTGTTGAAAAGCGTCGCATGTGCACGATTTTTTCATTTGATTTCTGTGCGATTATTATGGTTACAATGACCAGCATTTTGTCAACCATTTTTACAAGCGTATGAACAAAGATCTTTTGGAAGCTACCGAAGCTCATGATGTTTATAAGATGCCAACACTTTATACCTTATAGCGTCTAACAATTGATAAAATACGTCGGATACGATGGTCGCGTTAACTCAATATGTTTACCGAATCTTTGTATCCGTATTATTGGAAGAAATATCCTTATATGTATTACTGGAATGTGGGGTAAGCTGAAAATGTGACTTATTATGGGGCGTGCCTGCCTTTATTAGAATACCCTATTTTTCATGTAATGATTCCTAAATTTATTCGGTTTAGCATCAAAATTTTTTTCTTGAGCTTTTGAATGTTGGGCGTTGAATATTACGTTACGTAAGAATCTCCATATAGGAATTGACTCTCATACAGGTCGCAAATACTCTCATGGAATAAACTACACGTGATTATAACGCTCGTCAAGAAAGACAAATTTGTCGTTAAAGACTCTTTTCCCACGTTATGAATATTAATCACTAGTTACATTAATGTCCCATCGCCAGACATGGAAATAATCGTACATATTATGACGACAGTGGATCTCCCTGGAACAATATGGACTATTCATCAAAGTTCAATGGTGGATTGTATGTCAATGATAAGAGAAAGATGATTTACAAATGACTTATTCGGAATGTTAGTTAATTAATATTATTATTAAATTGTGCAACATGGTAATATTAGGTGCCGTATGTGAACTGTGTAACTGATCTCTGACTCCCAATTCAATGCTAGTTCTCCGATCCTAATCTAAATGTGTAAATATTATTGTGTCACTTTAGCGTATTGATCTAGATTGTTGAGTTAAATCTACGTCATTTTTCTTCTCAATCCCCAATAACGCGAACTAGAAAAAATAAATTCAAAAACACCGCATTTTACCGCACGTTATCGGAGAATAACAATGGGACTATCACATTTGATGGGTGAATGTGAGAAGGATTAGGCTGCATGTAGAAGATTGGCGTTGTAAAAACAGTGAGAATTCTGATGTCATAGTAAGAACAGTTCTAACTAGAATGAAATATTAAATGCATAATATTGAGTAGTGGCTTGCATCAATTATCCTTTATAACGTTCGTGTAAGACCATATGATATCCGCTTATCCCTTATCCATCCGGTATGTGTCATGCATGTGATTCAAAAGGAAAAAAAAAGACACGCGCAATCAATTTGGAAAAAGTAACATGTGTTGTATGCAGTATTGATCGTCCTTGTTTACGCTGATGTATTAGACTCGTCTAAATTTATCCCCTCTTAGAGAGCCTGGCCAACTAGATATTGGCAATGTGTATAATCGATGCATTGTGCAGTAACTTTCACACGCTGAAATAGAAAGATCCCGTATGGTATACCCGAGCTCGTTCTGGCGTAATTCATGGTTCCACATGTATCTATGAACTGGTAAAGCCAATTATAATTACACATATTAGTATCTGTTTAAAGTACTAAACGCCTTTATTATGTGAAGGTCGTTTATTTCACCTACAGCTGACATATCGCCAATGTTTCTAAAGTATTAAAATTGGGAACATGCTGCAATATAATGCTCTGATTGTTGAACGGCTGATGGATCGCTGTCACTGTTGTGTAATATAAACATCACGTGGACACAGCACACTAATTAAACAATGCTGCAAATGATTCAACTTCAACTTACAAGGCAAGGTTAATTATCTATTCTAAGATTTTCAGTTCTGATTAACGATGGCGTTATTCAATGTAAGAGTCTATATGCTTGAAAAAGTGTTGTGTTTATCATAATATTTATTTTATCATGGGAATGATCTCACAGAATGTATTGATATCTCTCACATTTAAATACAAGACTGCAACTAACGTACGCTTGCATAAGCCGAGGTGCATGGTTACTCGCACTCTGAATTCGCTTCGACCCAAACAATTTTCGTCACTATTTGCTTCTTACTTTACGGGATAATTACCAATTTAAATTTTCTAACTAATTTTGGTGAGAATCGACATGCACAGTGATGACACTATCCGCACTATCAGCCATAATTACTAACGTCACAAACTAACCGCGCAAAGATGTCAATGTGCAAGAATCCCTAATCAGTACTAACATGTTACTACATTAAGAATAGTTAGTTTGATAACGAAAACTTTCCATGTAATTAAGAGCGTGGTCTTGTAAGACTGTAGTATCAATGAAAATTTCAAATGATGGTTTGAATTTATTCCATAACACATCAAAAAGACTCACCTTCCATTATCGTTAATGTGTTATGGACATAAAAAGTTTTTTTCTTGCTTAAAACGCAATTCTCGATCACGTGCCACAAATTGTCTATCACTTCGGAGAGAGTAACTGGTAGATATGCTTTCCTAGCAGTCAGCACGATATTGCTATGCATCTGTTTATTAGAATTTTAGTACTCTTTTGAAAACTCTCTTCTTGACAAATTTTATAAGTAATTTTTTCTTTCCTGAGGTAAGCTTCCAGTGTTTGAGTATTAGTATATTTATTTTAAAAAAGCGATTTTTTATCTTGTTCTTTCTTTAAAATACTTTTAACAGTGCTGTAATTTCTAGGTTCCATGGCGAATGTGATATAAATTAGTCTCATATGAGGAATTTTATACAGGAATACTCTTATAATATTGATATAGCCTTAAAAAAAATCGGGTAATGTTGTATGTCAGATCGGAATTTATGTCAGATCAGAATTTTATGTCGCTTCCAAACTGACATACGACAATATATTATTCAATAAAACATTGTCATATTTATTGCTAATTTTCTATTTTCTCATCTGACACATGTCAGTTTGGAAGCGACATAAAATTCTGATCTGACACATATCACTTCGGAATTGACAAATTCCGATCTGACATCCAACAAGTATAAGCTTGCGTATTGTATGTGGTTCAGCTATTAATCATTCTTGTTTATGGCAGTTTGATGGTATGAGTGAATAACTGGGAGACTTATGCTTGGGACATTTACGAGTCTTGTTTTTTATTTAGACATAAATCAGACACAACAACAAAGAAAAAAAAAGCAAACGTGTACATTTACGATACAGCTCAACCAAGACTTTTTGATAAATAATATAATTAATTTCTGGTATTTTACTTTTGCTTAATATTGACAGGCTTAATTTTGTGCTTAAACGTAAAAAGGTGGACGGGAGAGTTAATTGAAACGATGAAAATAAAATGAGGGGTAACAATTTGTGACTTTGACCACCTGAAATCTTTCGGTGGCACTGTGTTCACTTTGTTGCATACTGTGCATATATCAAACTCTATATTATTGCTTGCTTATATTGCTTATATCCATAGAAAAAAACCGTAATTATGCTGGTGAGATTAAGAAAGAAGTCTTGAAATAGCCATTTTTTTGCGTATTTTTGCAGCCTCTTGGTCCATAGTCTGCCAGCGTTCCATAATCGTTTGAGGAGAGCGGTCGAGAACTTCAGACATTCTTCCCCATCGAGGGCCATATTTTTGATACAAATGCCGAATCATATCGCATTCGAAAGGAGCAAATGGTCCGTCGACATCTGTCAGAATATACAAGTTATGTTAGAAAGTTACAGGCTGAACAGCAAGTACGTAAACCAAACCATAAGCAATAACGCTGCTTAAATAAATGTACATACATTCCCGGATGTTTCTCAATCTATCAGCACATTGTTTTGCCGTTTTGTGATTCAAATAGGTTGCTCTCATCTTTCTCATATTTTCTCGGTTGCCAAGTCTAGCAAGAATTTTGTCTTCCTGTGTACAGATAAAAGTTTAGACGTTAATCAGTACACAGCAGTGTAGTCAAATACAACTTAATACTGTTAAAAACTGTACATTTGGCGACCACGCTTTACTCATAATTTTAAAATGCGGCTACAGTTGCGATTAGCAATGTAAGGAAGGGGGTTTCGGTTTTTCGCAAGTTTGGGTATTATTGACTATTCTATTAAGTGCTCTGCGTTGAACCAACAAGATAATAGTCTTTTCCAAATAGTGTTGTTGCCCGGTTTTAAAAAAATATAACGACAAAATGAACACTTGTACGTTTTGACTGTGTTTATTGTTTTACTTGTCAGTCATCATATCATCATAGCGCAAGTTCAATTTTTATATACGGTAGCTTTTGTTTAATTTATCGCCTAGTATACAGTTAGTATTGCAACACATGCTTATTAATGCACGGTATTAGTGTGCCATAATATATCCAAGAATTTGACATAAGACGGAATCAAATTCATACATTACTTATGAACGGATTAAAGTTCCGCAAAACCAGGCATGCTTTACTTTTATTAGACAGCAACGCGTAGTTTATGCCCCTGCATTGCAGCTTTTTTTTTTGCGGGCAAGCTGAAACACTGTTTATCCGCCACTCACGCGATGTAGGGTGGGGTACATCTTATTCTTCATTTACACGTTTTTTGTTTGCCAAAATAAGACTTGTATTTTATAATTAACGATTGGTCCGTTGTGAAGTTGTGTGGTGCATAAAGTCAGCTGTCCCCTTATTCTATGTTTACGCCTCACATACTGAATGATTAACGAAAGCTAATTCTAAAAATAGTTTGACAAGAAAAAGAGTTGGGTCCATTGTGTTTATGATCAGCAGAACGCTCAAGTCATTGTATAAATGAAATGGTGAATCATTATTAACTTACTAAGGGAAACGGGAGTACCGTATTTCTCAGACTAAAGTGCCAGTGGTATTTTACAAAACCTCGTTGTACCATACACGGGAGTGGTATTATGCTAGGGGGGGGGGGGTATTATGGTAGGAGTATGTAAATCGCTATTTTAATTGGCTGTAACGTACTTGAAATTTTGCATCTACGAACACGAATAAAACTTGCAACATATTGCTTGCTTTAATATGACGATTCGAAAGAAGGATGGAACGGAGGATGAGTTAATATCTGATAGTAAGAGATTGGATGACATTAGCGTTGATCAAACGGACAAGGAGAATGATATAATAGTTTAACCGCAAAATCCGACACTTTGACACTTTGTACATGCACGTTCGGTCGGATTAACATAACACACAGTCGATTAACGGTAGACATATTTAAGGAAATAATAATAAAAATAATCGGGTCTTGCTCAAGCGATTGAATTATAGACGAAACCGAATTATCTGCGATCAAATTATTGGCAGTTGACTGTATATTGAAGATCTATTATTACGACTATCAGTGTCCATACCCTGTACACTATTCTTTAGCTAATTCCAACTAATAACTTTTTGTTGACATAATAGTAAGGCTTTTTTAGATTAAAACATCTTTGAAATAAAAAACAAACTTGTTTCATATACAGATAAACAAAAAAATTAAAATTAATAAAGTCATACTTGTCCATAATTAAATAATAGGTGTAATTTTATAGTCGATTACCCATTAATATCAACCTCTAACTGATTCCATAGTCATGTGTTTAACCAATCGTCTATAGCAACCCAGTCGACAAACCCTTTCTCAACCGTTGTGGTGCCGAATAGCCTGGTTTTCTCTTAAATGACTTCCTTTGCGCGTATTATTTTGATTATCGTACTTTACTAATTTTATTATAAACACAAGTTATTTTCCCTTAATTATTAATAAGAAAATCTAATTTACTTTTTATGACAGCGTAATGTGCGCGGATATCCCGATCCTTACTGCAACAGTAAGCTAAGCTTATTTGCAATAAGGCAAGTTTTGTAAATAACGGTGAGGGAATTATCAATTTTCGTGCGTCGTATACGCCGTTTTCTATCCAATTAATGGGTTATCAATATATATTATGCTCGTTATATTCAAGATTTGCGTAGTATTTCACAGTAATTGCAATTAATTAAACAATTAACAGTTAGGCGTTGAAAACGCAGTAATAAAGGAATACCAGAACGTGTAACATGAGAGAAAATATTGTTTCTATTATACTTATTATCATTGTGCTAAGACTTAAAATTATGCTTTCATCGTAATGCATATACTTACAAGACAAAACCATTAACTCCGCTCTAGATACTTTATTATAATGCTAATACAAAGTTATATGTCGATCTGAGTTTAAAGCCTGTAACTCGGTTCGAAACCCATTCGCTCAGTCTAGAACTCAGCTGTCTCAGTTTTGAACTGAGACAGAATTCCAACTGAACCACGATGTATCCAGTCCCTGACAATATAATAATAATGGCGGTGACAATAGTTCTTATAGTTATAAAAATTTAATACAAAAATCTGTTGTTATCGTATATGTACATATATTATTCTTTTTCTTATTACTTAATACGTCATAATACCCTTGTCTTTATATTTTCATTTTAATATCTTAGTGAGATTGTATTGACTATAATTTATAATAACTGTCTCTAATCTATTATGGAATATTTGCGTTTTTGGACTTGATTAAAATTCAACAAATTACAAATCGAACATATAATTTATTTACATTAGTATTAGCTTATTGTCAACTTATATCGATAAAATTAGGAAACTTCCACAATTTTTTGTACGTTATAATATTAATTTTGGTCTTTACTGAATAAATATATAAAAAAACAAATTGATGTTAAAATAATACCAGCCCACATTATTTTTGCCGTTTTATAATATTGAGAACGCGTAAGTTCAATAATATTCCCAAGCATACGTAATAAATTTCTATACACGATTATGGTTACATTACCGCATAATGCAAACGTGCTTGTGTATCGAATTGAACCAAGTCTATAGGACTCATCAACATTATGTATGCAGTATGAAAAAAACGTGGCTTTTTGTGTCCTCGTAAATGTTTGGGATACGCCTGTCATATCTTAATGTCACATTTTAAGGAACAAAAAGTCTGTTTTTATAATATGTATAAGGAGCGGCATATAGGTTTGTAAATCATGCTTATACGTAAATTGATAAATGACATGACAAAGACATAGTTGTGACGGCATATTACATAAGTAAACACAATATACGAAATGCTTTCTGCAATATACATGTCCTCATGCAGTTCGCCCCACGTTTCCTGTTACACACAAAATATGATTTGCATATATTAACATAACGGTACACAGAACGGCAATCCCGAAAAAACAACTTTAACGGATCCTTTTGATGATTCTCATGTATAAACGTCAATCAACGATGCCGTAGACCCTCTTCTTTGATAATATAAAGTGATTTGTCATTACTGATGTTGGTACGATCCATAATCATCTGTCAACTCCCCGCCCGTGCATGTCATTTGTTTGAAAAGAATATGCATCTACCTATATTAAACGCATTATGTAACACTTGTTCTATTTTTTACCTTATATTAAACTATTTTAATTTAAATAAAATTTAGCGATTAAATCTTAAGCCATGTGTCTTTTTGCGTTAACCTTTTCATGAAAATGACTATGAAACGCTCACATGAGTCTCTCTGCATGCAGGCAGGAGAACAAGTATGTTCATTAATTTTTAGAAAATTGACCGATGCGGGATTGTCAATAGCGACATAAGTATCATGTCGAATTGGTATTTGATGTTCATAAAAATCAAGGGCATTGTACAATGCGTTGGTTGACTTGAATGACGAATAAAGTGCAGCTGTACGCATTATTACCTCATCAATCTTACGGATGTTTCTTGATCACCTCTTAAATACAAACATGCCTAATGGCTGGGGTTATAATGAAAAACGAGTGGTATATACGGATATTAGATGCACGGGTTTACTGTTAAAGGGCGCACAACATTATTTGTTTGAAACCGGTCTATGCGCTAATGTATGAGATGCATTATTTATAGAAAATGGTAAAAACGACCCATACCGATACAAACAAGAAAAGAGAAATGAATATGGTATTAGAAAAGAGAGAGTGAGTGAGAGTGAGAGATAACGGAGGGCCGTAAAAGCTCCCAGCGATTACACTTTGTAAAGACCCATTTTTACAACATATTGACATGCTGGTTGATGATCGATAGTTTTTCCTGTCAACGTAATTCGTTCAGTGTCCCCATTCAAATTTCATAACCAAAAATAGGCTTCATGATGTACAAAAACGTGGTTATCGAATGAAATTACTATTATCGCATTTTACGTTCTTCATTAACACACAAATCAGCCCCGCTCGGACTGTAGCTCAATTTTGCAAACAACGTGGACTGCTTTGTTTGATGACATAAGCCGTTACCAAGGAGATTTCATTTAATCCCCTGCATGACACATTCGTTTTCCTTGGCTCATGCGCAAAAAAGCAACTTTTTGAAAGAATCGATTTGAATGTAATATACACTGCGTTTGATATATCATTTTAGTTTGCATATGATATTTAATTGATATTACACGCTTTGTTTTTGATGTGCATCAGACTTGTCTACCAAATTTATCTCATCTTGTCTTTGTTGGTAGCTGTCAGACGAGCCTGTCAAATATTTTAATCTACAGTGGGCGTCTTTTTTACCATTTACAGAGTGCATTTACTTTCCTCATTGATAAAACTAAAGGATGAGGGGGGGCTGAACTTGATAATTGGTGGGCCGGACAATCGACCGTATCCTCACGACAAAACGTAAGCAATAACAAAATAATACTGGTGTGGTGGATCGATCTGATAATAAACCAGTCAAAGCACATGACGTAATTGTACCTCTTGTTCATAGACAGAAAGAAATGTGGGGTAAAATCGAGTGGTTGACAGCGTGGCACTACATTCAGGGAATCGAATTCAATTCGGATCGAACCATTGTCACCTGATTTTAAAATCGGATGTTTGGAAATTTTTTTGGCTTTGTTACAATTGGTAAAAGACATCGTGAAATCTTATGTCAATCGATGACTAATATTTGTGTCATGTTAAGCAAAGTTGGGAAAAATGAAATGTTAATATTGTTTAGCTTATGGAGTAACATTATATACGGGATGGAAAAACACAGATGGTTTACTTGGATGTGCAAACTGTTGGTCCCTCACCCCAACACACATGCCCCACCTCCAAACCCCTCAAAACCCTCCAAACCCCCCACTTTTCATCGTTACGTTAATTGTCCGTGACCAATAAAAAAAAAAGTCAACTCCTATTGCGACTACCAAATTGGGGCATGATGTCACAGTTTCCTGATTTCGTGAGGATAGCATTATACTGGCTTACATACACACCCCTCCTACATAAAACCATTCAAAACCTTGTTTCATAGAGTACGAGTGGGAAGTGAGAAATAATTTTAGCGGCTTGAGAAAAGAAACGGAACACACTTGAATGAAACTATATATAGATGAGCAAAAAAATTTATTTATAGTACAGCAATACATACATGTTTATGTCAATAGACGGACGAGATTCTTTACTTGTAAATCTGGTCAGCAAGTGGACGTTAGCGTCTGCCATAAAAGAATATTCATCCCCTATTACAGTATTAGTGTGACCTCAGCTAATATGCAAAGTGGTACAACATGGGTTTTGTTAGTTTTACCCCCGTCGAATATGTAGACCAATCATCGTCAATCGTCTTGGAGTCAAGCACGGAAAATCTCATACGGGGGTTCTTGAGCCCGACATACAAAGAACCAGGAATGGAGATGGGTGAATGGCAAATGGGCCACGAATGAGAATTTGACGATTAGTAAAGTAAAAGTAATAATGTCCCAGCAAGTTGGTATCCCCAAAAAATCGAGGCAGTCGTTTCAATCAATCACGATGCACTAACATTTCCTAACATGGGAATCATTCATAATAACGATCCCTCGTTTTAATTTCATATTAATCTTGTTCGACATTATTCCCTACCCATATAAGTCAATATCGGTAACATCCGCATATGGGTCTTCGGATATGCTTAATTTGTAACTAATGCTGCTCAAACGAAGGACCCTGGTAAAAGGAGCTTAAAATATGTATATAGATGCCACGTTTTTATCCGGATAATATTATAACATTTTCCAAATAGTAATATGCATCTTACGAACACAAATACGGAGAATAGAAATGAAATTGGCTAATGACAAGATGAATATGTATTAATATGGCAAAAACAAATGATAAATTATGTCGTATATACCTATAACGTTATTGTGTATGTGATGTACGATCTATATTTGGCATTTATATATTTGTACGCTCTGATTTTATTTGCTCTTGCATGATAGGCAAAGGACCGATTCGTCTAAATATTTCCATGATATTTCTGACCCTTATTGTACCCCACGTGTGTCAAGAGTCAAATAAGCTATTTGCTACTCGCCCAATAACGAACAACTTGCAAACACACGCAAGTTTAAGCATACAAAGAGAAAAGGCATTCGCCACGCGTAATCAAACAATTCTTTATTGTCTATTACTATAGCATAGCGATTTAATGGATTATATTGTCGACAATGGACACAGCAAATCGATCTACTTGTACTTATTGATTGTATCAACATGCATGTATGCATTAATTGAGCAAGTCTAATTACGCCGAATTCTGTCTAATGTCTACAAAAACAACTAACTTTTATAGACCATGTCCGACCGAATCATGCAACAAACCGCATCGGTCGTGTACTTGACGTTTTTTATATTAGCAATTTTGATTGTGAGAGAAATTACGTGAAATCATTACTCGGCTTACGTACAAAAACAGCAATTGACAATTTGACATATTTACACAGTCAAACACTTTTCTAATTCGCTATATTGATGTTGGGTAGTATAATTATAATATGGGACACGGGGGAATATGCACACATCATATTTCGATCTTTGAGGGTTATATTACATAATCCACACAATGACATCACATATACCATCGTCATACACTTTTCCTTGTCAACTAGTTTACCACTAATCGCACGATACCCAATTTGATATCAACATTGTTTAACATAATTACTCGAGTTCTTATGGGTATGTATATCGATATAAATACATACAGCTAAATACATACATATCGCACCATACATACATACATACACGCATACATACATGCATACATATACATAATACATATACATAATACATATACGTACATATAGCATAATACATAATACATACACATATATGCATATACATACAGTATGCATTTCTCCTCATTTCTCTCATTAGATATGTAATCACGTGTATAAGAAATTTGCACAAATGCATACTATGCAGTTGAAACAAAGAGAAATGTATTGAATAAAAATACCCGTGTATAATATTACCATTACATAATTTTTGTCGTTCATTTACAGATCTGTACACCTTTTTATCCATTATCGTAATTGGAGTTTACTTTTTCACCATCCACGTTTTGTTGCCTGTTTCAACAAAAATACATATCAAGTTTGTACATTGTAAAAAGAAAAAAGTAGGAGATTTCTTATTGACCGTTTTATTACATTCATGTCGACATGTAGGTACACATCGTGCTGTCTCGATTCGAATGCGTTTTCTTTTTTTCTCGTAAAAAAAATTATCGAGCAAGAGAGAATGCAGTGATTATACATGAATTATATAATTAAACAAGCCATCTATTATGATAAAAAGTTAAAGTTATAGTTTTTTTTGTTTAGAGTTATTTATTTGTTTATACAATGTTTAATTACCAAATCTATATGCAAACTCCAGGTAAATCTGTAAGTAGCATTAAAAGTATCAAACCTGAGAGATGTAGTTGTATTTCCACACATGCGATATGGTACTACTCTGCTTAATAAAAACCGACATTAATCCTATAATGATCTCCGTTTCATTTGGAAAAGCCATTTCATTTCTACACCCCCTCGCATGAAATCTTGCGTGTAACACTGCATCATATAACGTGTACATTGCAGTCATTGTGATTGATGCTCTTTGTGCAGAAAACGGGAGAGATCGTTATAAGGTAAAAAAAAAGGAATGGTTTCAATATCTGTAAGTAGTATGCGGGACTGATTTACAATACGCATCATAAACGTCGATAATGATGACGATGATGATGGGTTATGATGATGAGTGTATGATGATGGGTTATGATGATGGCGATTGACGACGATGATGATGGGTGATTTCAACTGGGCGATTCTCCGATTGCCTTGCTCATCGATGGCCGAAAAGTAAGGGTAGTAATATGCCATATAAGTGAATAATCGTTTACGTTTTACAAGAATTGTACAACTCCATCTTTGAGGTTTGGGATTAGGGGGATTAGGGGTATTAGGGGTATTAGGGTTAGGGGGGGGGGGGGCAAGAACAGAATCCGAGACTTGGAACGAATGCTAACAAGTTGATCAAGAAATTTTGACAGTTTGTCATCAAGTAGACGTATGGTACGGGTGACGCTATCAACTTGTGGGAGAAAAAAAAAAAAAAGAAAAGAAAAGACGCTGCCATAATCGTGACGTCAGATTGTGTGCGATTAGGGTGTACTTCATTGGGGAGGGGGAGAGGATCCAACAAATCTTGTCTGCAGTTTCGGTCCGCTGATCAGCCCCCCCATTTTAAAATACATATAATTTATTATAACATATGTATATTAGGTAATCTATTCAAACCAGTAACAATGGAAGTTAACTACCGAATATTCAAAATAAGAGCTTTTTATTACTTGCATTTCTAATTATATATTTCGTTTATATACTTATGAAAATCTATATAAAGTCTCGAGAGCTCTATTTCTCATTCCATTGCCAGACTCTCGTTCTTACTGACAACCATCGTTCTGCTGGATACCTTCTAGTAAACTTCGTTGT
>CAJVPJ010000148.1:0-39968 GCA_910592205.1 Paraglomus occultum
GTTGGTGCAGTTGTTTGTTGATCCACAAACTTGGGGGTTTTGTTTGTGCTGCTGTCGATCGATTTCTTCAGGGTCTCAGCCATCGTCTTTTTTGGTGGGAAAGTGGGGCAGATATTGGAAAAGTGACCAGCGGATTTGCAAGAGAGACAGGATGGAGGTGCGCCCCTCCAGTTTGCAAGAACTGTAGTGCCTTCATATTCCCATGTGACAGGGGCTTTCAAGGCATTGTCTTCTGGTGGAATTTGGACGATTAGGTCCCATCGGCGAGTTAGGATTTCAGTTCCTTTGTAGGTGTAGGGGGCAAGGGTTTTAACACTGGTGAACTGGGCCCAATGGTTGGTGATATCCGCTTCCAGCTTTTTCCTTGGGACATGGAGAGGAACATTGGCCAGTTTGATTCGTAGGGTTCTGGGGGCAACCTCCTTTGGGGGGAGAGGAATGATAAGTTTGTCCTCGATGGTGATGCCCTCAGTGAGGAGGGTTTTGGTCCTGGTTGGTTCTTTGAGGGTGACTTCAAGGAAGTTAGTTTCTTGGCGAAAGGCAATGCCATTGATGTAGCCTTTGAGCGTTTCAAAGAGCTGCTCTTCAGTGACAGGCAAGCTGCGAAGGTCGAAGAAGAGAGAGTTTTGTAGGTCAGTCTTTGGGACTTCCCTGTTAGAGACATAGGCGTCAAACTTAAGTTTACATTCAGTGTTTGCAAATGCAAAGGGAGAGGGTTTTTTTGTTGTTGGGCCCTTGTTTGGGTTTTGGGAAGAAGAGGCTAGTGCCTTTTGTTTATTTTTATTAGTGGACATAGATAACTATTGATAACCTTTTAAGACTCTCTTGATGGAAGGTTTCTATCTTTTACTGCAGAATTTTTTGGCTACAGAGCAAAAGGGGAAAGAGAGTCGGGATATCTATTTTCAATAAATGATAGTAATAGCCAAATTAATCAAAACTATGATTGAACCAATATACAATAATTACTCCCACCACTCAGGGTATAAAAATTTTAAACTCCAGAACTTATTATCCTTTTGACTTATTAGATCCTTTTTTCTGTTCTGAAAAAAACATTCAGTTAAAGTGTTATGTCCCTTCAAAGTCGTATGCTTTTTCATAAAAAAATTAATGATATATTAATAAGTAATTATGAAAAAAAATGGTTTAATTGTAAAAATAACAAAGAAGGTTTAATTGTTAATTGATGAGATAAAGAGGAAAGAGAACACGTTGAATTCTGCTGTTGAGATTGTTAGGAAAATAAAAAAGCATTTTTACTTTTGTTAACATTCGTCCCAATGCAAAAGGCCATTGTGTAATGTCAAACCAAAAGCATATTGCCGATTTTGAGGTGTATTCCAATATTCATTATCCACAACCGCTATTACTATTGACATGCAAACATACGGCTGTTAAAAAATTTTTTATTAAAGATGTATGCTTTATGACCATACTAATATAAAGTTTACTGTAAACTATGTTATATGAAGTACATAATACCCAATATTCAAGGTCATCAAATTGTTACCTGTTTTATTTTGCTTCGCTTTTAGAAAAACTTCTGATTCACGGATTTGATTCACAATATCGATTCGTTATAATATGATGTAAGTTACGTAAATATATTTAATATTAATACTTTCCTTGTCTCGCATGTACCTGCTATAAGAAAAACACGAAAAAAATCCGCGGAGCAAAGCCGTTACGCGGCTTCAAAAAACCATAGGAGTAATGGATTTATTATTTTTTATTAATAATTTGTTGGTCCTTATACAGAATAAAATACCAAATTTTATATACTAATACCTGCGTTTATATATATAATAATAAAAAAATAAAATAACGCAAGTTTATACAGTATATAAATTTTACACAAAACACCAAATTTGTCTTTTTTTATATAATTTGTTTTTATAGATACGTGGCGTTTTGTGTAAAATTTTATGTCAGATAACAAAATTTTCGCTAAAACTTCCGGCTCTATTTTGGTAGTTAGTGGAGTGACTGCTTTAGCTAGTGAAATAGTTAAAGAACGTTTGTTAGAGCCTCAAGAAAACGATTGGAAACTTTGTCTCTCCCTATTTCTGCTGTTCAAAGACCAGTAACAATGCGATTAAAATTTCCTGCATAGACTGTGATACGATAGGACAATGTCACGTAATCAAAATGGGGCGTGCTGCAACAAAACCAGACAAAGTGAACTTTAAATGTATGTGGCTTAGCAATCGTGATGACGTACCTAAAAATTTTTTTGCTTTACTGCAAAACAACAGTACTCGTGTCTACCGATCTCGAGCATCAACGCACAACACCTCCCACTCCATGATTTCTTATGTTCGACAGATTGGACTTTATGCCAGATCAAACGTGTGTATTAAGTACTGTGCACCCTAATAACCTGATGTCTTTGGGTAAAATTTTTTCTGTACGTTCACTCTGCTTAGTTATCTATCCGGCTACAAATAAGACCGAGATCTATACATCAGACGTAACGGCTATTTTTCAATGAATGAATGGATATTCACGCTCGAATACTTGTCACTAATTTGCTGTTGATATTTCTACGTTTAACTTATCGAGTTGTCATTATAATAAAGCCAGAAACACGGGAACCGTCAAAGAAGGAGAAATTCGTTATAAAGTTAAAAGTGCCGTCCATCAGTTTCTCAACCAGCGACGGACTGCGACTGAAAACGTTAGCACGACTGACGGCCATCAGTTTCTCAACTGGCAATCGACCGCAATTGAAAACACCAGCACGAATACCAGCACGGATATAAACGCACCTGACATGAGACCCCCAAAGGCCTGGTACAAACTTGTAAAGCCCGAAAGCGCCTGGGACAAAATTCCTCTGCTTGAGGTCGAAGACGTAAGCGACCTCAAGAATGCGATCAAGAAAGCAATGTCACCGAAGTTAGATCTCTATCCCGCCGCCGATCTCATTCTCAAAGCGTCAAAGTTCGATAACAAGGACGCTGGCAATGCCATTGAGTTCGATTCGGAGAGCCAACTTGAATCAATCCTAAAGTATTTTGGAGTAGAACAAACTCCAATTCATCAATCTTTCGCTGCAAATATTAGGCTGTTCCTAAGTGCTCAGGATGGTAAGTAAAACTGTGCCATTCTCATCACGCATTGTCTCATCTTGGGCGTCTCGGCATGCTCGCGCTGGGGTTCAGTATGTTTTACGTTCGTATAGCTACCACTTTCACACGCTCTTGCCTCGTAGCCTCTTCTACATGCTCCTGCTATTTTGTTTTTGTCGCTCGCTCTAAATTTCTTCGCCATTTATTGACCCGTTCGTTCCTTCATTTTCTGCTGTCGCTCTAATTCCCTTAGTCATCTATTGTATCATTCATTTTTGTTTTTTGTCATTCCTTCGACGTTTTTTCTTACACTTTTGCGTTCGTGTCATTGATCGCCCCGACACTGCATTCCGATGTCCACATATTGACAATGTGTTCCGTGCAGTCATCATTTATAACCATTTTATTCTTGTTTATTCTATCATACCAATGATAATCTTATCCCTACGTTCCTCATAGTTACCCACTTGCCGTCTGCATTGAAGAGGAAGCTGGATTTGCAGGCCATTGCACACAGCAAGTCCAACTTTTATTTTTATTTAATAAGTATAATCTCCGGCAGATATGGCATTTTCTGACCCACTGATTTCTCACAGAACGTCGCAAGTTTGCCGCCGCCACTGAGGCTGATCCGGTCAACAACTTCTATATTGAACCCAAGATTCTCGAAAATTTTGCATCATACCTCCTTAACCGTCAGTTCTGCCTCCTTTTTGGACATCGCCAGAGTGGCAAGACTACCATTTGTCATGCATTGTTGCGATGGTTCTACGAACACCCAGAAAAGTTCACAGAATTTTCCGGTTGTAACCCCGATGACTTCGACATGCATGTCGTAACCTTTGATGCCACAGTTCGGGCCGATCAAGGGTCAAAAGTATTCTGGAAAGCTGTGTGCGAAAGACTTTATTCTTTAGACAAGAGCCGAATCGACGTCAACCTTCCCGCAACGAGTTCCGGAGCTTTCTTGAATTTCTTCTCGAAACGCAATCATCCTTCGTCAAAGCCGGTTATTCTCCTCATCGATGAAGCTTCGCGCCTAACTAGCGTGGGTGGTGAAACTGATGTCACAAATGAGGTTACCGATGAATTTATCAGCGTGCTACGGTCTCTAAAGAACGCTCACGATTATTCTCTACATGGTCTTGCGCTTGTCGGCACCGAAAGTATTAGAGAGCTCTTGGTCGCTCACAATAAGCCTGGTGCTTCGTCCCAAATTTCGCCGTTTTCACAAGAGGCAACCTGGATGGCCGGCCGGTTTACCAAAGCCGAAGTCGAAGAACTTTTTGGCCAGTTCGCTAAGGATAGAAGTTCTATGTTCGATTCGGTCAATATTGCAACAGATGTTTTCGAACTCACTCTTGGCCATAAAGGTCTTGTCGGCGCTTGTGGTGCTTATGTTCAGCAAGGATACGATTTTGGAAGCTCCCCCATTATAACCCTTGATGACTGGAAGAAGTATACACCTGTTGAACTACGGCGATTCATAGTACAAAAGCAACATTATGACTCCATCGTGCGATCTCTCGGCAATCTCTCTCCGGCGAGCAAATCTATTCTTATGGACGTTCTCGGTCATGGCATTTGTGAAGTTGATCCCGTAAGTTAACTTCTTTTGTTTCATTTTTGATCTTCAATCTGTCATTTATTTATTATAATTTTTTTTGAAAAGACAAAGGAGGCTACGAAATATCTTTTGGCGGAAGGAATGGTGTATGTTAAGGAGGAACGAAGTGACGGAAGCGCGATAATTGAATGCGCCGCGCCTATCCTTCGGGGTCTAATGCTCTCCCACATAAGTATGCGTGGATTCAACCTATCTCGGGCTCCACCGGATGAGAAAGAGATTGACCTTCAGTGGTTGTTAGGTGGTATTATGCAAAAATTGATGGTCGATCTTCTGATTAGTTCTTTTTTCCTATACAGTGCTTGTCCATTCGGAGACTCTACGCACCGCAATTCTTGAACGCCGATGGAAACCCGTCGGAGTATTCGTTTCAATCAGAATTTGCAACTGTTTTCAGGCACTTGCTCCCGTTGGCGTATCCAGTCCTGCGATATAAAACTATAGTGGAGGTTAAAGAGCGCAATGAAGACGGCCGCCGTTCTCAACGATTAGATATCCTCATCCGCAACGGTTCCGACCTACCGTCATACGGTTTTGAGCTCGTCGTTGCAGCGAGTCGACCAAATTTCGACGAACACCACAAAAGGGCTCATGACTACGGCAAGCTCCATGGCTGTCGTCACGTGTTAATGGTTAATTTGTGCCCTAAGGTTACGCTAAGTGAATATTTCGGGAAAATGAATTACGACAATGTGACTCCAGCGAATGTGGTCATCAAGCCAAATGAATTTAAGGGTGTAATTAGATTTGAAGAAAACGACGAACATGTATCGATTACTGGTACCGACTGGGATATGATGTTCAATAGTGATCTTGAATATGCAGCCTAATGGTTTGTATTTGAAGTGGAAATGAATAAAATTTTCTGAGAAAAATACGGTTAGTAGCAAATGTCGTGGAGTTAAGAGCATACGTGTAAATAAATTGCTTCTGAGTTTTAGTGGAGCGGTAGCACCAAAACCAAGGAGCACTCGTTGATACAGAATGAGATAGTGTTGAGTGTGTCAGTTGCTCAGCGCAAATGGTTGAAATATCTTGTGTTTGCTACAGGCAGTATAGAACAATCAAGGCTACATCTTTTATTTTACAGGCATAAAGGGATTACCCTCCCTCTTATTCTTCTATTTTTCTTTTTTTTCTTGGTTCTTGAAATGGTTCTGCCAACGTCCGCTTAAGAGCTTTTTCTGACCTTTCCTCTTGGTAAATTTCATAAGTTATCTTTTCTTGGTCTAGATAGTCCTTGATAGTCTGCATGCTTTTTAGTTTGAAAATATAAGGAGCGATTTTTTCACCTTGTTCTTGCTTTAAAAGAGAGTGTAAAGTGCTGTAGTTTTTGGGCTCCATAGTGGATCTAATATAGATAAGTTTCATATATTTCAATTTTATATATATGGATACCCCTATGTGGAGTACATAATAAATACACAATATTATCAAAATTTTACAAAATCAGACAAACTGAGCGTAATACTAATACATATATAAAATATATATATATATTAATTATTAATGAATATGAAAAAGCTCTCCAATTTTTAGAAGTAGTAGTAATTAAGTTTAATAAGTTTAATCTTTTGATGTTGCTAGTACTAGTAAAGTAAAATACTAAAATGATTTATATACTTATATTAAAAGCAAGCCTATGGTATCAATGGAAAATAACAATTTTTAAACAGGAACTAATTAGAGAATTAGGTGAAGTAAATTTCATTCCAAAACCTCCTAATGAAGAAATTTTTAGATCAGTGTTTGATAAAATTTTAGTTCACTCTTGTAGTTGACCTGAGTTTTGTGAAAAATTCCCCATTAAGGAAGTTTGGCAACACTATCTTGCTGTACAATATCTTTTTTCTCAATATTATATTGGTTATAATAAATTTGAGAAATAGAAAGAAGTTGGGTGATTACGATCATTAGTAATTAGTTTAGAGAAAGAGAGAAATTCTTTAAAAGGAAATGTTGTTAATTTAGAAAAAGTTAATCAAGAATTAGAGCAAAAGGTAAAAGAACTGGAAATTCAAGTAGAAGAGTTAGATGATGAGGTACAAATGGAGTGAGAAGAAGCTGAAAAAGCCCTAGACAAATCCAGGGAATGGAGAATAAGACAATTAGATGAGGTAAACAATAGTCATGATAAAGAAATGACTAGACTTCTGAAACAAATAGAGAAACTTCAAAACACTCTAGCAATTAGGTGGACAAACTTAAAGAAAGTAAAAGTTGAGGGAATAGGAAATGTAAGTTTAAACAAGTAGCAAACAAGATAGATAGGATGAAAGAAAAAGTTCAACAGAAATTTCAAGTTTTTATCATTCAAAAGGGTAAGTAGTCATATGAGATTAGCATTAGAATATAGAGTATTAGAGGTAGCAAAAGGAGATGAATGGCAATGTAACTATTGTTTTTTAGATTTCGAAGACCAGACTAACCTTAACTTCAATACTGCCCTCACTACTCATCAAATGGTCGCGATTGACAAGAAAACTGATGACTATGCTGATATAGCTTTTATTTGTGGTGATTGTAAAAGAGATTTTGAAAATAATGCTCTTCCTTGATGTGAAAAGTGTGGAAAGTTAAAGAGAAACCGAAGAAGATGTTTTTGCCATTTGGAAAAAGACAAAAGCACCAAACAACTCTCTACGGAAGAAATAATTTCTCAGACTTTTAGTTCTCGTTTGGAAAAGAAAACTAGGGAGCTAGAAAATGAGCTATCAACTACTAAAGAGGCATTAGAAATCGAAAGAGAAGAAGTAGCCAAGTTTCAAGAGAAGTCAGAGGAGTGGAGCAAGAAACAGAAGCAAGAACTCTTGGATAGGATAAAGAATTAGAAATTAATGGTAAACATAACAAAAAATCCCACTTGCCAAACTCTCTTCCTTCTTTATCCTAATGTGACTAGGTGGTAACCCACAAAGCCCTGCGAGCTGGATACATTTTCCAGTAGAAAGATTAAAAAAACGGACTCCTCAAGAACTGGTTAATGAAATAGAATGTTATAAGGAAGAAGTTGCTCGATTAAAATCTCAATTAGAAAAATTAAATTCTCAACAGAAGGCTCGAATTGAAGTTAAAAAGTGACCTTGATTGAAAATAAGCAATTAAAAAAAAATTACTAAGTGACGTCAAATGTTCACTTTGTCTGGTTTTGTTGCAGCACGCCCCAAATATGCTGTAGGTTTACGAAAGTAAAAGTTTGATTAAAACATAATTAATATTATCTTGGCTGTAAAACTTTGAATTCGATTGATATTATAGATCCCAATCTCGCAAAAATAAATCATAAATCTTTTTTTGTTTTTCTTTGGTTAACTGATGGAAGTTGAATTCTAATTTTATTATTAGCTAACCCTTGATTCGTACATTTAGTATCGTTTTTTTGTATTGATTGAATCGTTCCTTGAGTGCTTCCCAAAATAGAAATGTTGACGAATAACTTCTTGTATTATTTTTTTTACTGATTTTTCGTCATTAATTATATTTTGATACAAAACTAGAAAATCAATAGATTTTTCATTCGATTCGGATATTAGTTTTGTTGACAAAGTTTATTCGAATATCGGTTCTCAATTTTTTAATTAATTTTTATAATTTAGGATAATTTTATTTTGAAACCTGCTTCTTTGCTTTCTTACTGGATAGTTTACTGGTAGATTCACCAGCACGCTTTTTCTGGAACGCATCATTAAATAATGCAAGAGATATATTCATTGGGTCAGTGGTATTTAGACTTCCAGGTGTGTCCTCAACCGTAGGTTTTACCTCCATCTTACAAGTCTTGGGCATATTAAATGTTTTTTGATAGAATTCTCGCTACAATTACGATGATATATATGACTACAGACAAGTATGGTAATCGGAATTTTTATTTCATACAGAAAAAGTTCTTGGTTGCAGAACAAGCATGGGTTTAGTTCAGAAACATTGACACCTTTTGCAATCTTTCCTGGGAAGGATATTTAATGCAAGAGATTTAAGAGATGATATATTAATAGACATAATAAAAAATTTTTTGCACATAGTGCGTTTTTCATATAATTCGTTAATTTTTGAAATCATAATAATTAATTAACACACGTACATCTTATATCTAAACTAAAAAATAATTAGGTTATATGAGGAACAATAATATATTTCAATTAAATGTTTTGAATTTTTATTCGTTCTCTTCCCACGACTTAAAATCGGAATAACTCTCATCATCATCGTCGTCGTCGTCGTCGTGAAAAATGCTCCGCTGAAATCATATTTATTTCGCAAAGCCGATTCTGCGGCCCCCCTTCATCATCAGAGAACTTTTTATTCATCTAAATCAACATCTAAGGTTTCATCTAATGAATTTGCCCTCTTTCGAATTAGAGGTATGATATGATTCAGTAGGTATACTTACTGATGAGCTAAAAGGTCCAGTCACGTGTGCGGTACAATTTGTAATGATCATATTTAATGAAAAAATCGTCTACATTAGCATTAGGGAAAGAGTTTATAATATCTTGAATCTGGTTAACAGTTAGACCTCGAAATTGCACTTGCACCGCACGTTATTACTCTACTCTTATTCCTGTAGCGCAATGTAAAACTTTTTTTGCTCAGAATGTTTTCTGTCTAAGTTTACATTAGTGACTGGGAGAAGCTAATCTCATTGTATATCAATGTTCTTGCTGTTTGATCATCGATTTTATTTATACGCTTTATTTCATCAATATGCTTTATAGTATCAATAGCAACATAGAATCTAACTTTTATTGCCAGAATAAATAAATTGACTATATTTTGTGTTGTAACTTTGGTAGTTCCAGTTATTATATCTTCTAATGAGAATTCGGGAATTTGTATACTAAATACGTTATTGATATTTCTTTAATGAATACAGATAAGTAAGTCTTGTTCTACCCTTTATCATACGAAATTTTTATTTGCTTCACAAAGCAACTCCGGTATTTTGTGCATAACGATACCGAAAACATATCAAATAAAGAAGACTTGATTGTTGCTGAATAAGCACGAATTCAAACATAAAGCTCTTAGAAGACAAGAATAACAAATCGCCGCTAAACAAGATATTGAATGTTGTAAGAGAAAAGACTTCGGCGGTTATGCTTTAAATTTTAGATCCTTGCATTAGCTTAATTCAGGTAATGCTTCATAAAATAAACCATTCAAAAAAATATTGTGAGAAATAATTGTTTGTTATATGAATTGCTATACGTTTCGGACCTGAAAAAAAGTTAGCATGCACCCGTTTAGACCTTAAATTTATGATTTTATCACTTACGTTTCTTTTGACAACCACATTTATTTGTCTCCTCTACTTGGATTGCTCGTAACCGAGCTCAACAAAACGAAGATTGCAATACACTATTGTAATTATAATTAAACAATTATGTTACGTCAAGCATTATGATGCGGCTACTAAAATCAGAAATACACACAAAGAATGCATTGTAATCGGTTTACAGCAGGCAAAATCATTGTTATTATGTGCAGGTAGTATTGTTTTCTGTGCAGAAGCATCATTAGGTCTGTTAGATCTAACATACAATATTTAATCCAGTTAATGATCATTCTAGTGTAAAGATTTTTTAATATCCAAGATACCATGAACCTATTCGGAAGTAAATCCGATAAAAAACGAAAAAAAATATTTGTGCAATGGATGTATGCCCAGAACCCGAGTACCCATACAGCATTCTATGTAGTAACGTGAAATATTATGACATAACAAATATGCTTGTGATACCATGCTTTTGAACATTATTAGCAATATCGAATCTTCCTTTTTTCGTGGAAGATCCGACAGAACTTACGCTATTAAAAAGGATCGCTTTCTTTGCCACTCACTACCGTTGGAAGAGACAGTTTTGATGGCGTGGAAAAGTTGATTTCGGCTGATACTTGCTTTTAAAACCCAACACAACCCTGCATAGCTGTAAGGTAAAAAGTTGTCCCGGAGCGAAGGTCGATTTTTCAAAGTATCCTTGTAACCCTTAAATTCATGCATGATATGCAAATAACAAACATTTTAAGATGAGGCAATCTACCTGATGGAGCAAAGCCTTGGGGAGCTTAATGCAATGACCAATGGTGAAATAAGAAGTCACTAATAATAGATCCATACGGTTAACGTTAAAAGGTTAGTATTAGGCGGAACGAATTGTTATCGTATATTATGTAAGCTCCTTGTGCCGAGCTTTCGAATAGAAATGTGTAACAATAGTGTTATGTTATCGAAAGCAATACCATCGACGCACAAAAAAAGGGGTCTTTTATTTAATTTGTTTGTGTAGTGTTCCACGTACTTTTTTCACGTTAAACGATACGTCCTAAATATAATATCTTACATAATTGTTGCGCCTTCAAATTATTTGTATTTGTTTGTTGAAACAATATCTTGCATTAACATAATGGCATTCACATAATGGCATTTACTTACGCTTTGCCTGTCTAGAGAACAATTCTCTCACATAAGATATGTCGGTTTATTACGCTTTGTCTGTGTCGAACCGTAATGAAACAAAATTCAGAACAAGAACATAACAATACAATTCGATCAAACTCTATTCATTGATGTGATGTCTGTGAAAATCGAAAATTTTGTCACAAAGTTAACAAACGGCAGCAAGTGTAACATGTGTTGGACAATTTCTGTTAGGGCACACATCGAGTAAGCATACACAACAGTGAGTGTTTATTTAATCCAAGAAATAAGTATCTTTAGCAATGACATACTTGTAGAGCGTATATTGCGTTGGCCAATACTGGTTAGCGCATATACGTATTACATTGTTATACGTTGAAGACTAGCGTATATGACATATTTGTTAAAGAATAATGTATGTAATTATATATTAATTTTATACATTACTATGTTTGTCCACAACTTGCCCGTTTGAAATACTCTTAAATTGCTGTTTTTTGCCGTAAACAAAGACACAAGCCCAAGTCCCTTGGCTTATAATATATTTAACACATGCATTATTGCTGAGACCCTTATTCGGGTATATGAACACTACAAACGGTTTTCGGTGTTGCACTTACTGATTTTTAATTAATATCGTTGACACTTTAAAGTTTCGGGTCTGTTTTTGGAGAAGATTGGACCGAAAATATTCCATTATTGCCTTTTTGCAATTATCAGCCCAATATTTGCTATAAATAAAAGCACAAATTGTAACTAAGACCAGTTATATCTGAATTGTGTGGTTTATACTCTCTGCGGTACCAACTCAACTCTAAATATTTATATCTATCCATCAAAAAAACAAACCCTCCATATGACAATATTTGTTTAAAAGTACAACAGATTCGAACAGAGAGTGTCATCACTGAGTGCACACAACATACACATACGCATACATATATATATCGCTGCCCTTCGGTTGTTTTCGAGGAAACTCTATAACCCATATCCATAATTGCTATTCGCCTTATCCATATACTGATTAGTTCATATATTTAATAATACTTCATTCTTTTTGTCGTACTCGATATTAGTGCGGATACATATACTGGAGAATCAAAGTTTAAATTAATAAAGTATATGAAATATAAACATGGACGGGGGACTACAAGAAGTAAAGCAACGAACTAAACCAGAGATAGTTATTCTCTCCTATTTCATATCCGTGCTCGGAGCACAAACTACGCTGGAATTGCTCGGACGAAGAACATCACATCTGGGAGTTATTAATTGGCTTAGGCTCATTGGTGCTGCTTTTAGTATGGGTTTTGTTGGAATATGGACGATGCATTTTGTTGGACAAAAGGCCTTGGTACTGGGCGACGGAAGACCCGAAGAACAACTAAGATATGATATATGGTATAAAGAAATTTATTATTATATTTTTCTAAAGTTTTTCTTTTCTTTTTCTTTTTTTTTTAATACTATTTTGTCTATTTAATAGGTTTACACTACTATCGTTAGTAGTGCCGATTTTAGTGCTTACTCTGGCGTTTTATTTTATCGGGGCACAACCACAAGTAGATATATTGCGTCTTTTGGGTGGGGGAACGACAGCGGGATTAACAGTCGGTAAGTACATTGGAAATTTTTACATCACGTTCAATTTTCTTGCCAGTTGCAAAATACTAATGCATTATTTCCACGCATACCCCAGCGTTCATGCATTATTGTGGCCAATTTGCAATACAATTTTACAAAGCTCGTTATGACGTTGGTTTAACCATATCGGCCGTGCTCATAGCTTTAGTGGCAGCCAATGCTGCTCTTTACATCTTTTTTGCTTTACGCGCTGTGTGGAGGAACCAATGGTACAAGGTATGAACTCCGTCACAACCCGTTGGATGCTAGTCCCAAAAGAGTTCGCATACAAAAAAACTTATGATGGTTCTCTCTCTCTCTCTCTCTCTCATCTTAGAGACTTGGAGCATCAATGGTCATGGCGACTGCTGTTACCGGCATGCATTTCACTGCCTATGCTGGCACGCATTATTATGCTGTCCCTGGAGAAATCCAGACAGTGCCCGCGACTTCAGAAAAACTAATTATCGGATGTGAGTTTGTATTGTGATATACGAACATTGCTCGGATTTCCAATGGCTAATGTGTTTCTGTCATTCGTTATGTAGTGAACGTCGCCGGATCATTACTGGCTTGTGGAACATTGGTTGTGTTTATGTTATTCACTAGAAAAGCAGAATTAAGGACAAAAAGACACGCGCAAAATGTTGTTCTCGGATCGGCAATCTACAATAGTCAAGGGCAGATTCTTGTTACGAATAGTGGTACTATTCCAATGAAAAAGATCACCACCGAGTATCGTCAGAAGGTAATTACATTGTACCTCAGTTGGAGCCCCGTCTCAGTTCTGGACTGAGTGTCTGGTTCTGAACCGAGACGTCAATTGCCAATGTTTGTGTGACTATAATCATAATACGATTCTTGATTAACAGAACTTGCAAGACGAATTCACTGTAAATCATCCTGTATTCCAATGGCTATATCGGCTAACCCACGATTGGTCAAGCATCGAAGAATGGTAACTTTACATGTTTCCTGTGTTTCAGTTTTCTTCTTTCTTTTTTTCTGTCCAATACAATCGTCATCCCTCCTCATTTGCAAATTAACCTATCTTCCCACTTCATAGGCTTCCCTACATCGATAGCCACTTGCAAGTAGCAGACAAGATTGCCTCCCGCAAAGTTCCCTATTCACTCCAGTTTCGCGAGATGTTTGTCTCCAATGCTCGTAGTCTGGCAGAATCTCTCAACCTCAATTTCGACGATATCGGGTGTCTTTTCGACAACATTCTCAACACAGGTCAAACCACCACACTCAAAGCCTTGTCCAGGAAAAAACACATAACTACTCCCGGGTGGCATGAAGTTCTCGGAAAAGGTCAGATGCTGTTCTTGGTAAAGAAATTAAATGATCGAACGGAAGAGGAGAGATTCCTGAGATTAGGACATCAATTTGTTGACTCGAGCTTGATTTCACCAAGCATGGCCTCAAGCCTGAATGTTTCTCCTGACATCATGCGGACTTATTTTGACGAAATGAGCACATATAACAATCACAATTCAGTACCTAGTTTGGAACCAGACGCAGTATATGCCGGACTATTCATATGTCAACCACAAATGTCTGGAATGAAAGTTCTTGTATCCGCAAATAATCGTCATCAAATACCGGTTGCTCGTCTTTCAGGGTATGTGTCATTGACCTTGGTCGAACGTGAGCATGTTCGACGCAAAGGCGGTACGTCAATGGTGAATGTCTACGCCCAGATAGGTAAAACGTTCTTTGGAGAGCCGAACGGTAACGACATCAGAAGTATGCTGAGCATTAACGCCATCAGAAGTATGTCGAGCAATACCGATCTCGCAAGTGTGCCAAGCAATACCGATCTTCCAAGTACACAGAATAATACCGATGTCACAAGTGTGAGGCGAAATTCTGTCTCCACTACTTCGTCAACTTTCAGCGAATTCGATAATTTTCGATACAATTTTGCTCAAGCTATGCTTCAGTTAATGCATTTAATCGAAGATAAACAGATATACAATGATGCCGTCCTCTATCCCGAGGTATTCAAAGTTCCCATCCCAGGTGTTGTCGGCAGATATGCTGAATTAATTGTGTTCAAGGTTCTCCTAAACTCCAACCAGAAATTCGACGTCCCCGACGGAAGCTTTAAATTTATTCCGTATAACATGTTTCACAGCTATCAAGATATCCTTTACTACCGTACTCCGATGGAATTGCAGCAATGGCGGAATAAAGTGCGTAAGGACTTTGGTTTTATTGCTGAAATGATGGATAGTGAAGATGATACAAATGATGAATCAGAAGGAACGAGCAAAAGAAACGCAATTGAGATGGTCATGGTGGAACAGACTGTTGAAACGGTTGTAGTCACGGATTCTTTAGACGAAAAGATAGATCCAATAGTGGGAGTAGAAAAGGAGAATATTGGGGAGCTTACGTACGATTGTAATATTACCGTGTCAAAAAATAATTTTGAGCGATGGTTTGAAGTCGTTGCACGTTCATTCGGGAATGACTTCACAAATGCTGACAATTTACAATAATTCGGGTGTTTTGTAATATAGCACAGACACCCTTAAATATTATATGGGTATTAAGAAATCCATTGTAAAATATGTAAGAGACATTTAATTTCAATAGACAATAGTTACATTTTATAGTTTCTGCTAGTATCAATCTATGTATGCGTATTGACCTATAATAATGGGAGCGGTGGTCACAGTACGTACAATTCTACGTTTATACAATGTATAACAAAGAGATCCTTGATCCTTGTTAAAATGAATTTGGTAAAGAAGAACGATTTTCTTGTCATTACTTCATGTCATTGCTAAGCGGTGACTTTATTGCGATATTTTTTAATAGTAATAATTAATAATTCATATCGAGTTTTCTAGCTATTTCGACCAAAGCTCGAGAAACCGAAAATAATATTTTCGGCTTTTTATTGGTTTTCCGCGTAAATTTGAAAAACCGATATAGATCGGTTTTGAGGGATTATTACATTTTTATTAGGTGATTAGAGAATGCACAATATGAATCTTATAACGTACCAACTTTAATTAAACTATCGATTTTAAACAATCGAAATTTCTGATTTTAACGAACGCAGAACCCTATCTAAAAATACTTTTACTTATTGCTATCGCAACGATCTTGTGTCACAGGTAAAGTTTTGCCATTGGCATATCTTATATTTCTTTTTTTGTCGACATCTACAAAAATTTTTACATGTTACGTTTAACACGGATACCAGCATGCTATGAACTATTCGCGCACAAACATGTTTGTAAGATATCAGGAATTCATGTCAGCATACAAACGAGAGGACTGAGCCTGCGCTCAAAACTGTCGCCACCACGCGCAGGCGTATTAAGAACCAAGGCGAAGCTACGATCGTCGCGTAAGAAACCGAGTCCAGTATCAGACAAGACCCGTGGTCATATTCCAGCACGATTTAAATTATTGCCGATAAAGAGTGATGTGAGTTTGACGAAGAGCGGTGTGAGTTCGGCAAAAAGACCAAAACCCGAAAAGTTGGTCAAGAAAATGCGTGATCAGTTGAAGAAGAATGCTACTAGCGCGAAAGAGACTGATAAGGATACTGTTGTGGAAGAGAAGAAATTATTAGCTAAAGTCAAACCATTTAGTGTACAGAAGTTAATGGAAAAAGCAGAAGGTGTCACTTTTGAAAGTATGGGTTTGCGAGAGGAAATATACGAGGCCATACGGTCTGGTCCGCTAGCTCACGTGACTAAACTTAGACCAACTGAAATTCAGGCTCTCGCAATACCCGAGATATTAAAGCATCACAAAAAGCATATTATGTGTGCTGCTGAAACTGGCTCTGGCAAGACACTAACGTATTTAATACCAATAATAAACAAATTAAAGCAAGAGGAAGCCGATGCTAGGGCAATTACAGATAATAAGCCTACGGTCGATGAAACTGTAGTCGGTCAATCAACGATGAATACATCATTCCCGGACGCTGAATTACCTAATTTGTCCATCCAATCATCTTCACCCATTCTTCAGACCCGATCCCTTACTTCATCTCCAACAACTAACGCCATTATGGATTTTCCTTACCCAGATGAATCATTCTTTGCAGGCGTTAATTTACCTCAACAAATAAAATCCAAACATGAACCTCAATCTTCAATTCGTCGCCTAAGATCTCCACGTGCAATAGTGCTTCTTCCATCTCGGGAATTAGTCAATCAAATACATTCAGTAGCCAAACAACTCTCTCATATTGCTAAATACCGCGCCGTAGCTATTACATCTCATATGCCTCGATGGACAGTAGTTCGTAATCTAGAAACGCCCGTTGACTTGGTTGTTGCTACGCCCGCAGGCATCCTTCAATACTCCAAGGAGAACGTTCTATCATTTGTTGACGCAAAGTATTTGGTCATCGATGAAGCTGACACCATGTTTGGACATGGATTTGAGGATGAGGTTAGGGAAATAGTAAAAAATCTAAAGGAATCAGCGGCGAGTCAGAATAGGTCGTATCAGGTTATAATCGTATCGGCAACACTTCCTAAGACCGTTAATGAAATGCTCAACACCGAGTTCCCTTGGTTGACTAAGATAACGACGCCTTCCTTGCATAAAGTTCTTCCTACACTGACGCAAACATTCATAGACATGAAGTCTTATAATTTCAATAAACATAATGCCATTCTTGAAGTTCTAAAACAAAATCACACAGATCGTACTATGATCTTCTGCAATACTCGTCCGAGTGCAAGAGGGGTGGAAGCATTTTTAACATCGAAGAGAATACCCGTGATTGGACTGTATGGGGACGTAGCGAATAGAGAAGCAAAGCTAAATATATTCAAAGACAATCCCGAGGAGGCAAAAGTGTTGGTGTGTACGGATATTGCTTCTAGAGGTGTTGATACTACTTTTGTGGATCATGTTATATTGATGGATTTCCCAACGACGGTGGTTGATTATTTACACCGTGTTGGGAGAACAGCAAGGGCAGGAAGAGTAGGAAAGGTTACTTGTTTTATAACTAAGAAGAACAGAGAATTAGCTGATAGAATAAGAAGGAACATTAGAGATGGAAGAGTTCTTAGCTGATGACGAGGGGGATAAAGCTAATGACGTAATATTATAACTACAACTACAGTGATATTATATGTAATTGGAGTGGAGGGGGGATTGGAATGTGTATATATACAAAATGCAGGCGTGAATAAGAGTAAAAATATATTTGTCACTTTATTTACAAAGCGAGATTTTGATTGTAATACCTTCCCTTTAATGCACAATACTAACGCATTGCAGAACCTCATGTATCAATCTTCTTCAAATTTGACGGTAAATGCAATTACAGTACAATCATCATAGCGCCCTTGATCTCTTTCGAATATGCCTAATGCATCTCCTTCCCTATCACATAGCACCTTGGCGAGTTCCTTGAGACTGGTTGTCGACAGAATTCTTGATGAAGTTACAGGAGTAACTGAATTAGTACCGTTGGCAATTGTCTTTGTTTTATTCATCCGACAAACCGGAATGCTGTCTTTACTTCTCTCATCCATGTCCTGATGATCATCATCAACTACTATCTTGTTATTATTTTTGTCCTTTTTATTATGACCATTGCATTTATTTCTTTTATTGAACTTACTACTATTATCCAATTCTATTGCTTTTCTTGCGTATTCAAATTCATCCCACATCCTCCTCTCTTCCAAGTACTTTGCCGTTTTCCTTACAAATTCTGGCATTCTCACAGTCATATGATCCCATAATCCGTCGGGGGCAAGAATACCCACATACTCAACGCCTGTCTCTAACTCTACAAAATCGACATCCGGGTCACATTGAAACAATGGCGGGTCAAGCTTAAAGTATAAATCTCCCATAGCATCGCCAATATTAACTGAAGCGTTATTTACTAGTCCGTAGCAATTTTGGAATCCTTCTGGTCTACATACACGCGCCTTTAATAGACTAGAATAGAATTTACTATAAGATGTCTGCATACATCCGGAAGAAAAAGATGATGGCGTTGGTGGTGGTTGAATTTTTGGTTTAATTATCTTCTCATCTTCAACACGACGAAATACTCCTCCATTATTATGTATATGATAAGCCTTATCAGGATGACCAGGGGAATGATCAACGGTTTGAAAAGTCAAATTTAGTCGTAACTTTATTTTACTATTACGTCGCTGTTGAGCGGTTCTGCATATAATAGTCTTCGAATCACCGAGATTAGAGATGACAGCCACACCGTTATACAATATTACGAGATTCAACGTTGAGCCTTGATCTTCTGGAATGGGTTCAGGACACCCCCTGCGCTGCCAGTCAACAAACTTCCGTTTCTGTAGAGTAAGAAATCTCTGATCCAAAGCTTTGTGAATGGCTTTTATCTTCTCTCTGAATATCCTTTGGTCATTAACATCTCTAAAATCCCACTTGTCTTTGGAATTCACTATTTCGCGTATTTTACGAGGCACGTGCCGACAGAAATACTTGGCTGCTTGGGCACCACCATGACCGTCAGCAAGAGCGAAGATCGTGTAACGCGTATTGGTTGGTATATGTACATCAGAATTAGGATGCCGAGGAATAAAAAATGCATCTTCGATCACCGGATGAGTGGTCTTGTTTGTATGTTTACTTCTCAATCCTTCTGTCTGCCACCCTTGCTGCTGTTTAACGGCGTAATGGATCGTTGAAATAGTTCTCCTGTGTACTGTACCCAGACTGTCAGTATCACTGTCGGAAGACATAATCGTAGCACACGTATCCTCTCCATTTCTCGCATCACTCGTAATCACGCTGGGACTGCTATCAATGTCCATATCACATGGTTCTCGCGGCGATTCATATTCAGGCGTTATTGGAGGCGGAAAATAAATCTCCTCCGCAGTCGACTTGGATGATCCATCAACCGAATAGTGGAGGTTTTTCGATTTAATTACTATCGTGTTTGACTGTTCGGGAGCCAATACGGGTAGTTCCCTACGTCGAATGTTCACACGGCGAATATTAAAACGTTCTAGATATTTGTGTTTATTGTCCAATAATACAATAGGGTATGCCCGAATTTCTGCAATTTCTTTCTGCAAATCCAGTCCTGGGCTTGGAAATCGAAGACATTTGTTAGCCAACACTTCCAAGTACTCATACGCCAACTCCACACAAGCACACGGCAATTCCGCCAAACACACACCTGCAACGGCTTGCTGGAAATTTCTTTTCCGCGTTCGCAGTAAGGCCGACTATACCCTTTTGCAAGCATGGACAGGTATTGATGTGTTTCTCGTGTCGTCTTCGCTCAAGACGAGCGGACTTTCTTGTCGGGCCAGCAGCATTATTTGTTCGTTTGGGCATGTCGGCTATAAAATGGGGGCCCCAAACATTCAAAGTGTTTGTCAATCTGTATTAGGAACGTGAGACTTCTTTGACTACATGTCGATGGTATGGAAAATAATCATCGGCCAATCAAATGATAGTGAATTGTAATCCAACGAGAAGACGAGAGTTTTTTCGACCAGTAACACGAGTCTAATTTCAGGAAGAATCGGTTAAAGATGACAATAATAACGATATTTTGCAGAGGTACGGGGGATAATGACAGAATTGTCTTATTTTCTGGGGGGTCAAATTTGAGTAATCGGTATATAAAATGGGGGGAACGAACATAACGCCATATAAGTATGGAGATTCGAGCTAAATTTTCGTCATACACAGTGAAACTTTATAAATCGGACACTCGATAAGTCGGAAACTCGATAAGTCCCTCTGCACTTTTCTTTTTTTTTTTTTCATATTAAAATCATTCGATAAGTCGGAAACTCGATAAGTCCCTCTGCACTTTTCTTTTTTTTTTTCATATTAAAATCATTCGATAAGTCGGAAACTCGATAAGTCCCTCTGCACTTTTCTTTTTTTTTTTTTTCATATTAAAATCATTCGATAAGTCGGATTCCTTGATAAATCGGACAGCCCTTGCCCGTGTCCGACTTATCGAGTTTCACTGTGTAATCATCAAAAACTATGCGGAAAGACAATAATGTCAAAGAATGAACATGTATCCCAAACAAGAAATAGATTTCGTAATAGGTAAGGACGTAACGGTAATAATTCAGAGACTTAAATAATTCAGCGTTTTGTCTTGTGGAAGGATTTTCAATGCGAATAGAGTTAGTCAGTATCATTATCATGACTGGCAAAAGCCGATAACTCCATTTAGAAGTACTATTGTTTTTCTAACAGCATTAATTATTGATTTTACAATCTTTACCTACCTCTCGAATGATTAATCCTTTTCGTTTAGCCATAACCGCGAGCTTTGCCTAAATATAGAGAAACGAACCCTTTTCAAAGCATTGATGGTATGACTCCAAATGGGTACGTCATCGGAGCTATAAGCCCAATATTAGTATAGAATGGTTTCGGATTGATATACTTATAAAGATGTGTTTATAAAGCATCTCTACACGGGGTAATATCTCTGATAGAAAGGTGCAATTACAAAAATACTCTTTAGGCCTTAGTATTCATCGGAAATTGGTGTTTTTCATCAGAAATACAAAGTTTATCTAGTAAAGCAAGATTTTTTTAGTAATCGCCTTGTAATAGTCATAGTAAAATTTACTATGCCAGGTTGGCTATCTCATACCATGTTGCCCGATGTTTGATGTTGATTTGACATTTTTAATTTTCATCTTTAGGTAGTAAATAATAGGCTTCTTTATTATCGAATAATTGTAGCGTATTCAGATTAGATTGCTATAAAATTCAGCAAAGGAACGATCGTAAATAGACTTTAGTACTAATACTATGTTATCATCAACTGTTCGTCCATGTCCGCATGACGAGTTGAACGCTATATTTAACCGACTTGGGAAGGAAAGATTCTTTCAGAATTTTCGCCGACACTGCTCTAATTGTAATTAATTGTAATGTATTAAACCAGGTAATTATAAAATCATGTGACCGAGAGGAACTCTAACACTTGCTGAAATGGTAAATGTCGCGTTGATCGCCGGTAACTCGAGAATTTTCCTTCTCCGTTGCCGACATCTTATGCAATGGGAGTTACCAGGTATAAAATGCTAATACTATTATTGACAAGTTCAATTAATATATAGCAATTGTATACATGAAAATCCCTGATCCAGCTTAAATTCATTGTTATAACTATTTTCTTTTACTTCACCCTTCCGTTCGATTTGCTCATTTTCCCGTTCTATCCCTCTTGTTCTTCTCACATATGCTTCACGACATGTCCTCTGCTGTATGTTCTTTTTCTCAGTGTTCTTCGCTGGAGGGACGGTAGTGGCACACCAGCAATGAGAGAACTTCATCACCTTCTAACCCAAAAGCTTCCAGGAGTATATGTTGGCCAATGGCAAATGCGTTGTAAACTCTATCTTGAAGAGCTACCCAACGTAGCCCAAAAAAAGAATATGTATAGTATTACAATGTCACCAAACTTCAATGAGACTCAATATTGTCTAGTGGATAATGTGATCGTCGAGGCTCAAGGCGATATGGAAGCCATACTTGCAAAACTGAGGAATATATGGTCTTTGAGAAAGACTGTTGATGCAGAGGTTTGTAAGAAGATGTACGCGCCATTCAAATCAAAGAAATGAAATGCTTTGTTAATTATGCTGAATGAAAGCTGGTTTGCTTTTTTTTTTTTTTTTTGAAAGTCGGGATACGTTTATAAAATCGGCGACTTCATAGTACGAATAGCAAACTTAAAACACAATGAAAACTACAACGGAATCTTTATCGAGGTAGAGTTCCGGTATTATCAATTTTTAAGACGTTCTGTTAGGTCGTATATGGCGACTGTATATTTACAATTTTTCATCAAAAACCACGATCTATTCCAATCCCATTTATTGCTTTGCCGATTGTAGACTGAGTACCTTGCAACAGTTCACCCATATGCATCTGAATCTCTCCTTAACGAGTTTATCTCTTTGATAACGCCTTCCAAGGCAGTCATAGAGAAATGGAAACCTCAAGGAGACTCGTATGCCAGTGTTGGGTTAAGCGAGACAGAGTTTACTGATACACATAGAGCATATCAAATACTAATGTTGTTAAAAAAGGAAAACCTGCTGTGATTCGGGTCAATGCTGCAATGGAGTGTGCGCAAGTTTAAACTTTATTATAAGCTTGTTAACGTAAGCAACTTATTTAGTACGCTGCTGACTTGGAAACAATTTAAGCATATAAACAGGTGAGTAGTACCTTTTTATTATTTAGGAGTCTTGCGTTTCTTCAGCGAATAGAGGGTGAAGAAATCACGTCAACATTTCACATTGTCTTAAAACGAGGTCTTGATTACATTTATCTTTCAAATAGTATCGAATTCTGTGTCTATGCTGTACCCTATTCATAGATGGCATCTTCGACTTTGCCTCTGTTCCATTCGACAATTTGATTGTTAAACCATAGTTCTATCTCCTTGTTCGCATTCTCTACGGTATCGGATCTGTTAGGGAAACAAGGACATTAATATTCTCTTAAAAGTTATCTGTGAATCATGTTAAAAGTTAAATTGCTTCTACTCACCCGTGACAAATATTACGACCGACTATAAAGTAAAAACAACAAGAAAATACATTAGTTGGCATTTATTGAGGATGGCGCGTGTACGGTAACGTATATTTTCTTGCGAATCTTACCATCAGTAGCGAAATCAGCACGGATAGTTCCGGGAGCTGCCTGCCATGGACGAGTGGCACCGAGAATTTGGCGACCACCTTCAACAACGCCTCTCCCTTCCCAGACCATTGCAACGACTGGGCCAGAGGTCATATCTACAAATGCACGACTATATTGAAATACACAGCGATAATGTTGAGGTTAATGTGAATTGTGGGAATACACTTACGATTAACGACTTCTGGGAAAATGTTCTTATTAGGAAGATCTGCCAAGTGAGCGTAGTGTTTCTCTAAAACACTTCTTTGTGCCTATAACATAAAGCAATTAGTAAGATGTACGTACATTTCGGCTTACTTATCATATTGAGGTATCTGAATAGTTACATTCAACATTTTGATGGCAACAAGCTTATAACCCTTATTCTCGAAACGCTTGATGACTTCACCGGTCAGGCTACGAGCAACCCCGTCGGGCTATCAATGAATAAATAATGATATCAAAGATGTAGAGATGCTAATGGATTCTGCACGTTATATAAAGCGTAAGATGCTTCACGCAAAGGTATTTCGCGGGAAAATTTCTTTTCCTCAAAAATTTTTAAAGACGATATCTTTGCCGCCTGCACCTCTCTCAATACATCATCCATGTTACTATCTAGTGTAAAAGATATTCATCCATACCTTGACCATAATAAAGGTTCTTTCCTGTCTGGCCATGTTGATTTCCTTTTTTTTTTTGAGTGTATTGATCAAAGAGAAGAAGCACTCCTGGTCAATGCAGGAGTTAGTTCGATCAAATATTTCGGTTAGGCAGCCAATAGTATCTCAACTGCGGAGCGTGTGTTGGTTCAACCATTGTGCGCTATCTCAGTTAGTGTAGTGTATACGTAATCTCTTGTGATGTCATTATTACAACATGTAAACTTAAAATCAGACATCTGGATAGGACCGTGGTAATCACAAACAATGGTTAAGGTTCTCGTTGGAGCCACTGGAAGTGTAGCAAGCGTCAAGATTCCACTGATTGTGAGCGAATTAAGTAAAGTAAAGATTATGAATATTTATTAAATATTTATCAACATTGCAAAGCTAATAATGCTAGTATTAAGTCTTGATAGTTGTATTGAATTTTGACAGTGTAAGAATGCGATCGTGAAAGTTGTCAGCACGAAGCACGCTTTGCATTTTTTTGACAAAGAACAATTGAAAAAAGACACCGGGGTTACAGTGCTTACTGACGAAGACGAATGGAATTCATGGACTGTTATGTCTGATCCTGTGTTGCACATTGAGGTAGACATAAGTTAAAGCGCTACAATAATGAATAAGAGCAATTTGATAATTTTTCCCTAAATTTAGTTAAGGAATTGGGCAGATGTCTTCATTATCTGTCCTTTGGATGCAAACACACTGGCCAAAATGGCGAACGGATTATGTGACAACTTGATAGTAGGTCGACAAATTCCTTGTTTGGGATTACTCATCTTTATTTAATTAACTTTGAATATTTGCCAGACCTGCATTCTTCGCGCATGGCCACAATCAAAACAAGTTATTGTATCCCCGGCAATGAATACCAATATGTGGGAGCATCCGTTCACGGAAAAACATTTGAAAGTCCTTGTTGATGAATTGCACATGGAAGTGATTCCCCCAGTGAGCAAAAAATTAGCTTGTGGGGACATTGGAGTTGGAGCTATGGCTGAAGTGCCAACAATTGTAAACTATGTAAAAATGAAATTTGGCTTGACTGAGTAATCATAATAAAATGCACCCGGAATATTGAAATAATTATTGTCTAAACATTGAAAATGAGTATTGAAAGTGATCTGTTTGCTTGCCTCTAGAGTTTTTAATACTAATACTAATTGGTTCATAAAGTATTAGTGTTAATATTAATAATTGGAGAACATTAGGTAATATATAGACAAGATAGACCAATGACAATCAACTTGATCAGATATTACTTTATACTGTCCACAACCCCAATTTATACTGGCAATGAATAAAATATTAGACTAAAATTTTCTCCATCATTTCAGTGCTCATTAATATTAATTGCCATTAAGTTTATTGAATTTATCTCTAACGAATGGGCGAATATTATGATAAAGATATTCTTGCCTTTTGTAATCCAAAGGAGGAGGGGTTAGTACTAAGATGGAAAAGAATTTAATTTCTTTGGTAATTTCAGCTACATTTGCTTTCTAGTTTTAACAGATTAAATTCAGTAAAAGCACCATTAGTCATCAGCTTAGTTTTGACAATACCAGGTTTGGCTGCTTTGAATACAAAATGCTGATATTTTGTAAACCACTCAATTGTTCTTAAAAAAATTTTCCAACACGGAATTAAGATCTAAGTACTGAAAACCTTTTCCATTATCATAGCGTTGAGATCTTGTTTAATCCTGCTATACTCAATTTTTTCACGATCTTAACGATATGGTCTACATAATCAACTGTCATCTTTAGGTAAAGTTTCTTAATCAGTTCAAAACTACCATCACACTTGAATTTAGTATGGCCAGGCACCATGCATTTAATTCGATACTTTCATAATAACTACTAAATACAGGTAAAATCAAATGGTAACATTATTTTTATTCTGTCCTCCTGTATTGTCGCAAGTGATCTTTAAATCGTTTAATTCCATCGAATACCATGCTCAGCGTACCATTAGGACCTTTGCCAATAATTTCATCTTCATCGAGAACGTAATTAAATTGTTCGCGTACCGCTTCATCTTGAATACCAAATAAATGTACTTTACGCGGACTGAGATAATAAATCTTACTTACTTGTGAACGTTTTGTGCCCAATCGTAACTGTAATGCGCAGTCGCGTCAACACTACAATAATCAGCTTTATCTCTTATTATAAAACGTTCGTTTACCAATTTTCTCTGTTGTTGTAATAATTTCTCTCTTACTAGATGTTCTTTGTATTTTTCAACAAATCTCTGGCTTTCTCCTCCTTGCGAGCATTATACTGTAAGCCGTTCCGAAAATGTTGGCATAAATCCGTTTGTGGGACTCATAATTTGAATATAAGGCATTAATTGGTGCCATAACTTGCAAACGCATCATACTTTAACAATTTCAACGTGCTATCGCTTTCGAGGCCTGCAATAAAATTACGATAGACAGATTTATGACTCGTTTCCGCTGGCAAAAGTGTAAGCGATTGAGTAATGCGATTGACATTTCTGCCAGGACTTGGTAATCCATGTATTTCAGCATAATTCTCGAGAAAATTCTTGACGGCGGTAGCAATGGTTATATCAATGGTTATTTTGGTTTTCCATCGCGGCACTCTTTTTACATTACCATGAACGCGCGGCATTATACCATTCGTCGCCAAGTTATTTCTAACGCTTTCGAAGTGCGTGCGACCAATTCCTCAACATATTAAGATACGTTTTCTGACAAAGAGGCGTATTTCGATCTCAATAATAAAAAGTTTTTTTATTAGTACGCGTTTTCTTTTTAAGACGTCGACTGAAGTTATTTCTCCACCATTCATTGCTTTCAGTTGAGCCATTAAAAATATATCTTGTTCGGATCTAGAGAGAGCTTGAAACGTCCCGATAACAAACATGAGTACAACTCAAATTAAAATGCTTCATAAACGAAGAAGCATATTATTAAGTCTACTATGTACACATTACCCTATGTCAAAACTTTTCAGACACCATAATTCACGATTATAGACGCTATGAATAAAAAGTCAACTCTAATTCTACTATAATAACGTCTTCCCAACAATCACTATGTAGTATAGGTTGGTTACAAGTGAACGCGGTCGTGGTTTTTACCTTCTGGTTCGCCTTTAATTTCTCTGATTATATCTACAATCGTTTCCGCTGGTCGACCAGCGACTTTGTTTGTTCTGATAATAGATGAGATGTCTTCATCGTCAAGAAATAGTTCTTCCTTTTTCGCCTCCAGAAAAGTAATGACATGTTTCGGACTCCATTTGCGAACTTCTTCGACCGAAGGAAAAGATATATTGAAAGACATGAGATTTTTTTGCGCATCCGCCAATTTTAATATTAGAATAATCTCTTGCATCAATTACAATAAAGTACACAATTTATGTGATAACGTCGCAAAAATTTGACAATCTTGAAACATAGATAAAAAATTCATATACTTGCAAGTCACTAACATCTATGCCTACATTGTTTGGTTTGCTAACAGTCGAACGATTAATCGTAAGATTAAACTTCTCATTAAAAGAATTTGTCATATCGCTATGCTTTACGTTCGGATGTCGCCTAGAATATTCACTATACTCAGTCGAGATCGTGTATAAAAAAAGACTTGTTCATACTTTAACCTGAACATGGGATCAGTTTGGTTCAAGTAGCAGCCCTCGACGGAAAGATTTTCCTCAGCACCAACATATTAATATGGCCACATTAATTCAGAAGCCATTGCATGCCTATATATATTGCATATTGAATCCCATGATTTATGATGGTCAACATTTTTAAAAAACTGTAGCTGACTCTTAGTTCGATAACCCTGACATTGAGCGAAATATCTTATATCGATATCCCAATTCAATTCAACGAATGCCTTAAGCATATTCATTTCTTCATGAAGAGCACCCGGAATTAATATAAGCCAGGGAAAGTCTTTCTTGATTGTTTGTGCACGATGATAGGGTACTCCATCACAGGTTACTACAACCCATTTGCGGCTACCATCTTTAATGCCAGATAATTCTTCAATATGTTCGAAAACTTTTCGAATATTGGCGGTCGAGTTTGGGTTTATCTCTATTATGTATACTTGTGGCATATAAACTTCGCTCTCCGGATATAATTGTGCGTTTTCAAATGTGCGAGAACGGATAACAGATTTTCGGCGGCGTTTGTGTTGTAAATAAACGTTTGGCGTTTAAAACGAGGGGAGGTTGACACGTCGTCATCATCAGTCACAATCATTGGTCGAGATCATGTGCCGGACAGAGAAATTCATGTGATCGAAATTCAGTAATTATAATACAGTCAAAGCTGGCTATAACGAACTCTGGTTACAGTCAAAGCTGGCTATAACGAACTCTGGTTATAATGAAGATCTGTTTATAGCGAAGATTTTCTCCAAGCCAATTATAAAAGTTGTAATCTTAGCTGTAAAAGGTGACCTTCGTTATAAGGAATTTTTGGTTAGTAAAGAATATTTTTCTGGTCCCGTAGAATTCGTTATAACCAGCTTTGACTGTAACCATGGAAGGGCAACCGCCTGTCCGGCAACTGTAATCACGGCCTTGCGGCACCTTATTCATATTATATAAATGATACAATTTCATTATGTATTCGATTATAGGTATGTGATCGAATGAACAATGCCGTTCGTTCTATTACTTAGCCCGACTTGCGCATCCAAAACATGAGTTAATAAAACGACACTCTACGTAAACGAACTGAAAGGCATTTGCTCTTCTTAAGTGCCATTAACAAAATATGATTATTAGATTTGGATGTTAGAGAGAATATTATACGTGAACTATGCTCACCAATTGGTTTGGTTTATTTTGGCAAATGGTTTTATATGAATAAAATTTAAGTGATTCTGACTATTATTAATTGCCTGACTTAATTCGAAATGATGAATATCGTACACTAATATCATTTACATATGATGACATTTATTTAAAACCCTAACCCTACCACCATCCCCGCACATATCAAAAGAGGGTTCACTGTATCTCCACGACAAGAATTTTAAAGCTGCTGCTGCTATTGTTGCTATTGTTGCTGTTGTTGCTGTTGTTGTTGTTGCTGCTGTTGCTGCTGCTGCTGCTGTTGCTGCGTGACCGACACTTGAGCGCCTTGTAGCATTTGAGTGGCACGAGCTTGAACGCGATTGTAAAATGGGTAAAATTGGGGGTTTTGTACTGTCATTAATTGCGTCGGATGAGCTTGAGTAACCTGAGTTATTGTCGGAGTCATTTGTGAATATTGCTGTTGAGGAGTTCGCTGGTTCAGTACTGCATGTCGTTGTTGCATCATGAGAGCGTGAAGTTGATGTTGATTAGCTGATGTGACTGCGTTAGTAGTTACAGACGGGCGGGTGACCGATTGGTTAAGTTGACCCTGTATATGAGAAACTCCTTGCAGTGAAGGGCGAGGTATGGCGGACGCTTGCTAAATTCATATGTATTAGAACGAGTTTATATAAGTTTGAGTTTCCCAAGTATTCTGTACTTACCCGTCCTTGCATAGCTAAAGCAGCAGCCTGCCTCTGCTCTTGTATGACCTGCTGTTGTACGCGATCTTGGTCCAATTTAAGTCGACTTAATTCCAAAGGTGTCGGTGTTCTCGTTGAGGAAGCAGCGGTTTCTGCAGTTTTCTTAGATTGCGCTGTGTCTTACGTTGAAAACAACAATAATTTGTGTAAGTCCACAAAACCTTAATAACAAAACGTTGGTATAAAGCATGACCTCTGGTGTTACTTACGTGGTCTTCTGACGGCCTCCTCTCTCTTCTTTGCTGACTTTTTAATAGCTTCTGCCAGGTTAGCCTGACGTCGGCTCTTCGCAGGATCAAATTTCGGTATTTTATTTTTCGAATCTTTCCTTTGCAGTTCTTTTCTTATTTTGTTGCCGGATGTGAGACTTGATGAGGCTGTGCCCGCTGATGTGCCCGCACCAGATGTACCAAGAACTGAGGATATCTCTTCGCTTTCAGAACTTGATGCATCGTTATCTTGAATTATGTATTTGCTTATGTCATCAATCGATTTCCAGCGATCGTAGCACTCATATGGTGTGCGCCTGAAGCCAGACACTGTTGCTCTCATGGTGTTTATCGTTTCTGCTATGTAAGACCAATTACCAGACGAAATGAGAGATAGTAATATCTCATCGTCTTCTGCTGACCACTTGTTATTTGTCTTTATTGCCGTCATTGGAGGTTTACGAATTTTCCTTCGCGTCTCGGCAGGCGCAGATGATGCAAACACTAGAAACGAAGTGGTATGACATATAAACAATATAATCTTCAATAATAGCCTTATTTAACGTCATAAAATACATACAAGATGTAGTCAAGTTCTCCTCTCCTTCGGATTTGGCCTTTTTGACCCGTTTTGAACTTTCTAAATCGTGGCGTTCGAATTTCGTATCTGAATTTTTAGCAAGCAGGATATCGTTAGCAGAAATCGCCTGAATGTCTTATCCCAGATTCTTTATTAAAAGGCTTCTTGGTTTCTATTACCAACGCACAGACGATATACCTTTTTTCAGTTTCTTACGTCGGCGGTAAATAACGGGAGACAAAGGAACAAGCGGTCCATAATCACAAGGGTCCATATAATATCCGTTCGGTAATCCGGACGCACCAAATACTGGCAACTCTGGAAACAATTCCTCGGCACTTTCAACACCTTCAGGCAGCGGAAATATACTTTGGTTGAAGCTCATTGCACTTATCTTTTCACGTAATCGTTCACAGTCATTTGGAGATAATGGACGGGGTGTTGCGCTATCTGTCGCATTTATAAACTTTTTGCTGAGGATTGAAGATTCTTGGTCTTCTTCTACTGAACAGACGTCGACCATGACTTCATCGCGCATAACACCCGTTGTTCCAATGTTCTGTTTAATCCCATATGTTTGATTGCCTTCAATTAGACATGAGTCCTCTTCTTGTTTGATAGTTATGTCTGGTTGTATGCTAGCGGCTTTCTGAGAATTTAAACGCCGAACCTGCAATTGACAGATATTCAGTAAATAGCTTATCATGAGAATAAACGTGTAACAATTTATCCTATTGGTTTTCACTGGATGAATTAGATGTTGTACTTACACAGAGAGTGCGCTTCTTTTCCTCACTGCAAGTATGCCATTCAGCACAAGCATGAGCCAATTGGTACGCCCATAATTTCTTTAGCTTCCTCTCCTCATAAAAATCGATAGCCATCAAATTCTACGAAAAAACAAATGCTGTTGAGGAAATGAAGCATAGCACTAAGAAATATCATAACCAAGCCATGGTGCATACCATCTGGTAGAGTAAAACATCCCATAAAATAGGTAGACGAGTTGGATCTTTGAACCTCTCTCTCTGTCTTGTGCTCAGGGCCTGATTTACTTTTCGATCTTCAATTTCTTTCAAAACTTTCACCGTTCTAACCTCTTCCTGAGCAAGCTGTTATTAAGATATATTATAATTCAGTAATAATTTCTGTTTACTTACATTGCAACATTAACCCTTATAATATTAAGTAATCTTTTAAGCAACTAATCAACCAAGTCTCACATGAAACGGATAAGTCAATGTACTATTATTAATGTCTGTAACCGTATATATCTATTCTTCTATAGTTACCACGTCCACTCATAAGAATTGAAATTTCATAAACATACCTGCCAATCAGAAGTGAATATGACTTTGTTAAACTCTTGTAAAACAGAATGAAGTGGCGCCTCTTGATAATGTGCAAGAATCGCCTCGCGATCGAATGGTCTTGAAAACGGTTGTTCAGCTTGACGAGGTAATGAATGTGCTGTGGGTGTTCTAGCAGAGTCTGGGGATCGTCCAGACGTTATGCGTTTACTGTCTTTTCTCGGATGCGTATTTACTGATATCTTTATAGGAAACTTTGCGCTTTGTGGTGAAGTTGCAGAAGCAGATATTGGGGAATATGGGTGAGCATTTCGCTAAAGAAGCAAAGTTTAGTTATTACCGAGAACTTCATTATCAAATGTTGGCTGGTTTTGGTTTTTCCCTTCCCCGCAAGTAATATTTTGAGAAACTTCTGAAAATTGGGAAGACACATACCTCAGCTTCCTTCAATATCTCGTCAACGCTTTTAGGCGCAATAGCACCACTCGCAGCTCGCGTCACCATTCGCTCGATGGGAGGTGGTGGTATGCGTTTTGGTCTTTTCGTGGTAGGTGATGGTTCTGTTGGAGTTGAAGGTTCAGTCGATGCGGAACTCGGGCCGGCTTCTGGACGAGTTGAGCTCGTATTTGTCCCACTCGATGTGAGAGAAGTGCTAATTCTTAGTTCGTATGGTTTATAAACTTCTTTTTGGGTCGCGCTCTCTGCGCTGAAAAGGACTGTAAGTATCTCATCGCAAGTGGCAAAATCTCTAAACTGACTAGGAGTACGATTCCAAAAGATCGATGCCAGTTACCCGAATTTTAAATAGTTCATAGCAGGTACCTTTCATATTGGAGCCTTCGTGCCTGTAGATACGAGTGTAATTTTTTATCTATTTGATTCCAATCAGGATCATCATTTTTCTCACTTTCTATTGTATAGAATAATTCTTTAGACAACTCCTCATGGCGTGCAATGATCCCTCTGTCACATAGACATACCACATAAGCAAACACAGTTTAAGAAATTTTATTGATTGCGAATAGATATGCGAAGACAAAGAGAGACAGTATACTGACTTTATCTCTTTCTTTTTGGTTTCAGACACTGTTTCCCGCAACTTCTGTATATTGAACTTATTAGATTCATATTCATCGTAAGTATTCGGTTACATCCCCACTGACTGCACTATTGCCTTGGTCACGTGATGTTTTAGGTCCCAAAAATATACCAACATGTTTAGAGACCCCCCACTCCGCAGCAACTACTCGATGGCACTATGTATTATAAAAGCACGGGAACCTCCTCTTCCGCAATCAAAGAGTCAGCTCACGTTAAGCGCGACTTGAAGACTCTAAATCATCCAAGGGGCGACTGTTCTCTTGCAACGACTTTTACCTTTGAGCTTCCATCAAAGTTCTTAAACTCTTTCCCCTTCGATTCGCTTGACGCCTCTTTGTCCATAGTGTCATAGTATTTAAGAATAAGACGAATGTGAGGGCTTTCGCCCTTTTATATTAATATGGGTGAATGTTTATTATCGAAGTGGTGTATGTATTATTCTTTTAACAGCTTGCAACTTGCAAGTTCTGTAATCCTGAGTGTGTGTGGACCCTGGGCTAGGATCGCCCAAGATGACGTAACTGAGATTCTGTGGCGTATTTCATGTGACTTATTACGCCCAATAAGGGAAAAGATGTATCATGGCTACATTCTACACGCGTACCAGTAACGAAATTTTGAATCATTTTCTAAAACTTTGCAAAACCAAAGATGGCTGACGAGGAGTTTACATTTGAAACGTCTCCATTGATGATACGGCTTGAGCAAGGTGTAAATAAAGTTTATAGACCTTTGATACAGACTTGTTGAATTTACAGAGGAATAGGTCTTAATAATACAAATTCGTAATGCGGAATTATATTAGAGCGTCTTAATCTAGGGAATGTACGTCCCGTTGAATTAGCTGGAGAACAGATCAAAACTGGCTATGAAATGAGTGAAAGATGTTGGTGTAAGTAGGCTCTGGCTTGTAAATTGGGTGCATCAAATTACATTCTGATAATTGACGTTTTTGATAGACGCGTTAAAGTTTATCTGTCAAATGGCATACGATGAAGATGCTGACACTTCACGCGAAGTTCTCTGTTATTTATCATTATCTGGAATACTGGAGACAGACCTGATACCAATATTTTTAAAAGTCAGAAATATTGTGAGCGAAAACGAGATACGGATGGTTCTGGCATGTGGTAAGACCATAGTTACGATATGGATACAGACTTAAAGGAACTTATACTGATGGATTGAATTTTGTGGCAGTTGGTTTGTTTGATCGAATGACCGATACAGTATGGTTGACGGATCGTCGGAAAGATTGCGAGAATTTGACGGATGAGTCTAAACGTCGAAAGATTTTTAGCGTACTGTTAAGGTTGCAGAAAGCTATGATAAGATACAAAAATATCTTTGCCAATAATAAAGACTTTATTAATGCTCTGGAGGAAGTGATTGACATATTACTCAGAGGGTTTGTGTTAAGTTAAATATTTGTGGCAATAATTGATACGTCACATGTTTGTTCACTGTGCCTATTATCGTGCAGAGATACGAGATCTGTCGAAGAGGAACGTATTGTAAGGCATGGCATGCTTTTATTTCGTAATTTACTTGCTATTAAGGATAATGAAGATATTATAACGGCTAGCAGAGTACAGGTATTTTTTACCACTGCGTTTACGTGTACAGCATGTTACTCGATTGACTGACTATTGTAAGTTTTAAATAGAGTGAGCTCATTCATTCATACTACGAACACAACGTGTTATTATTAATATCTGCCATGGCAGCATCCTCGGATATCAATGGATTGTTAAAAACAACTATACTTGAAATACTTTACTACATTTATTCGGTCGTTGAACCTGAGGAGCTTATCGAAGAGGTCAAATATTTTAGTGACAGTTCTTAAGCCATAATACGTATCAGATGAACTAATTATACGAGTGACTACAGTCTACAGGTCGTACTATTATCGGGAACTCTTTGAATGAAGAAATGTCTATTCCTAACAAATTGAAATCTACGAAACAATGGCCCGTGCAATTTCTCCTGAAAACAAACGTGGGTGAATTAATTCATCAGCTATAATGTATAATGTCCCGGTCAAGTTAAATATAATTTTCTCATTGGACTTTTTCTTATCAGGACGGAAGAACGTATCCTGCGTTTACGAGAAAAGCTTTGAATAACCCATCCATAAAGATTTTGGATTATCGTAAGAAAAAGAGATGGGAGCGACGTGGATTCCTGGACGATTTGGATCAGAGGAAAATGCTTGATCTCAGTCCGGCAGCAAAACGGGCCTTACGTAAATTTGGCGAAGCAATCTTGAATATGGCTTTTCATCGTAAGCTATCTAATACCTTTCAAAATGACTGAGGATCGTTGGACTGTCGACATTTACAAAGTTTTCGAATTTTCAACTTTAGAATTTATTGTGGACATTAAGCGTGACATTGAATATGAAAGACCTTATATGAAAAACGTACACGTTTTTTATGCAATGTACGTCTCAGGTTTTTTTCTTGGATTTCAACGTTTTATGTTGGAAAATGACAGTTCAATGTTTGAGGATGGTCCGCACGCTGGGAAACCAAAGTGGGATATTGGTCACGTTGCTTTTATTCTTAACCAAGACGGACTCCAGCTCATGTTAAGAAAGCTTAGGGAAGTTCATCTTGACAAGGTTAGCTATTGGTTTACTGAAGTGAATTTATTAGCATAGTTCTATATTAACTGAATGTCTTGTAGAAATGGGTTGAAGTGCATATAGGCCTGCATTATTTGAAACAAATGGTATGCTTTAAGATGAATCAAGACATTTGACATATCTAAGCGAAATAATTGAAGTACATTGACGAAATCTTCCCTAAAGTTGCTATCCTTGAGGTCAATGTCAAAATCCAGCTTCGAGGTTTATCCCGTGATTGCGAGGCAAAGAATAGCTTTTCTAAGCGACGAACAAGCAAATTTAGATTTGATTGTTGATCTCATAAAAAATTATAAAGAGCAATCGTTCGGGTAATTATTTTCTTTGTATACCGTGCTTGCACAGGCAATTCCGGCAGGTATATATTAACTGAAGTATTATGTTGTTAGATTTTTGAAGCTTCTTGTTGAAGTCATTCACTTACTCGTCAACGTACTTGAAGAATTTACCGAAACAGGAAGACGCCTGTATACAAAACAAAAGATGCGTAGGAAAAAGAGAAAGAACAAAGGTAAAGAAATAATACGTTATCATTTTATTCAGAGCTATTAACTGATTACGCCGATACAGGAAAGCAGAGGGCTACCGAAAACGATGATGAGAATGAACATGTTGATGAAGAACAAGAGGAAGAGCGAGACGATTCTTCGTTATGTGAACCGTCATATGCACATATGCCCTTCGAATTGCTTCAATTCCAAGTGGTATGAATTATCAGATATGTGTTATATTATCAGGTTACTCTAGGTCACTAACATAACAAATCTTTTGGAGATGTTTGCCAATGAGGCGGTTGTAAAGAGCTATCTCAAATACCTTGAACACTATCACGAGTTAGATGCACAGGAGATTTCGCATGCTGCATCAATGATAGATTGCATAATCAATAAATGCCACCAAGGCGGACTGTTTTTTAGAGTAAGGATTTTTCATTCCCAACTTAATGTTTTTAAATAGAAACATTCCTCTTACAGATTGTCTCTATTAAAGCCCTCGACGTTTGAGCTCTTTGAACGAATAATGTCTGAACCACTTAAACAAGTTCAGGCACTCAAGCCACTTATAACACAGATAATGCGACTGTTTGTACAAAAGGCTGAAGATAGTCCATTGATTCTGGTAGAGGTATGCTCGTTGGTAAGGTTATCGTTTCTTTTGTTTTTAATACTCATGCGGATGTATTCCATATTTTTAGGCACTCTTTCCCAAACGCAAAGCAGATGCACATGTCTATGTGCAACTGGATGAATAAAAAAGTTTATCGATAACGACATAAATTAGACATTCCCGTCGATGATCATTGTTCCACCTTGATTCGCTTTGAATTTCTGCCGTCTTCTTTCTTATTCGCACTAACTTTTAACCCAGCTGCGCCCGCTTGAGAAGCTCCTGAAGATATAGCAGGTATTCCGCCCTTTATGTCATTGTCCTCCGGCTTTACTGTTCGCCGAGGATACTTGAATTCTTGTCCTTCAAAAGACCTAGGGTAGAAGTGTTTAAAATCGATATGAATATACGCAATCGATACAAACTCAAAATGGCAGTTGCGGGAGACGTACCCAAAAGAGGGCTCGGGCTCTTCTTCGAAAAATGGATGGCTTAAAGCATCAAGAGCCGAAATCCGTTTTATGGGATCATATTCTAGCATAGCCGTCAGCAAATTGTAGCCTGTTTCTGATTTTACTGATGGTAAGCGGTCATAATATTCACGAAGAGTATTGCTATATCTAAGATGTCGAAAGCGTACATTATCAATTATTTGATATTTGAATTGCTCATGCGTTTACAGACATCGTGAAGAACTTACGGTCGGAACGAGCTAAGATTATTATATTCTGGTTGGTGATCTATTGTAGGCCATCGCTCTTCTGCAATTGACGTTAATACTATTCAGATACAAGTACACATAACCACAGCAAGCCAATATTAAATGAAGTAACATACTTGTGGGAGTTCCGAGAACTTCAAATATCTTTGTCAGCTGACTTCTTTGAAATGGGACATTCTTTTTGCTGTCCATCTTGGCTTCTTCTCCTTTAAATATGGGCTTCAATGCTAGAAGTTCGGCAAATATACATCCGACTGCCCAGATATCTATGATTCGTGATATGATAAGACAAAAGCGGGTAACAGATATCTTAAATGAAACAGCTTAACATCAAAATTACCGATAGTAGTCGTATAATGCTTTGACCCGAGCAAGAGCTCAGGTGCTCTGTACCAAATTGTAACCACAACCTTATCACCATTAAACAAAGGTACTAGAGGATGATGAAACAATCTCGCTAGTCCCAGATCTCCTATTTTGACCACACCGTCGGCTGTAACCAATATGTTGGCGGGCTTAAGATCTCTATGCATGACCCAGTTAGCATGCAAATATGCTACTCCATTAAGCAACTGCCACAAGAAAGATTTTATGGTGAATTCCGGTATAGGTTTACGTTCACTTTGACTATGATGGTGGATTATTTGCTAAAAAAATGAATGAGGATGGAAGGTGAACAACAAGGAATGGCAATAGGCGAAAGAATAAAAGAGACAAGTGAAAACCTACAAGAAAGTCGTGTTCAGCATAATCAAATACCATATATATTGACTTATCTTCGAGCAAGACTTCTTCTAATCTAATTATATTTTCATGGCAGAGTTCTTTACATAACTATATTCGAATAAGAGATTATTTTCCAATGTCCGCTTTCAAAGAATGAATATGTAAGCGCTTAAGAATTGCACCCAGCTATTACCGAAATTTCTCTCACAGCGCTCTGTGAAATCCCAGTATATGAATGCGTATCGCCTTCTTTGTCAGGTTTGAACTTCTTTATTGCATACACACATTCAATTTCCATTCCATGGTCGTTAATCTTCCTAGCATCGAAATTACGTTAGCTTTTGTTTAGCGGTACGTTTTCGTGATCTTTCACGCAACTCACGGTTCTTTAGCCTTTGCTTTGTAGACTCGCCCATAAGTTCCTGAACTGATAAATCCTTGTATTTCATATTTTTCTTGTACTCTAATCTGCTTTGCTTCCTTCTTTATTTTAAGATCATGAAGCATGCCAAAATTGTTCGGAGTCGGTTTGCTACGTTTCATTCTTGATTAATGTAATGATGCTATGCTGAGCGAACTGTGATAATAAAATGAATTTCATCACAGTACAGCGTAAATATATATAAACCCGTTTGTGTGTTTGTCGCACGATCTGATCTGCATTAGCCTTAAGTAATAGTATTTTAAATGAAGCGTTCGCAATACTTACTATCACTATTACAGTAATACTAATCACTCTAAACTCGACCAATAATTACTATAATAATTACTATGTAAGGATACCAACAGATGTATGTCTTATCACATGACCGCATAAATACTATGCCTGTTATTATTGCACTTGTTGACCTGTCATGTTGGTACACATTTTTTGCAACTCACATATTAATAATTCCGACCCTTCTGCACGTGATACGACATTTAATGAAATTCTTGCCGAGTGATGCCAGGTGCGATTTTGATCGAGTCGCAACCGAATTCGAATCAATCAATGCTTCTATCGTAACTCTCAAAGTGAAATAAATCAGCGTTGTACGACGGTTCTAAGAACTGAAGAGATTGAATTTGATCAACAAGGCGTGATGAGTCAAGCTTTAAATCATTCCTCTGCAAGCTCGGGACAATTAACGTTCACGGGTATCGGCTTGACTGTCTGGGTCAATTTAAGCAAATTTTTGATCGGATCATATAATTATACTTTGGAGGAGATGTGTCTTTCTGTAGCTATGGACATTCGATCATTGGGAGGGAATATTAAGAAGACGACAATACAAGGGTTTTTATGAAAGAAAGAAGGATATGGTTATATTAGTACTTTAGATCAAATTGGTTTATGGATCGATAGTAAAACAAATAACCCAGGTAGTGAGTAGCGGGAAAGGAACTGCCATTCTCGCTTTGCGAGGGGTCTAGGCATTTATGCTTTATTCCTCCCTTGAAACATCCTGCTTCCTATCATTTTACTTAGCTTTCTAATATATTTCTGCACTTACAAAAAAATCATAAAGATATGATCCACGAATTATGTGTATGTGTAAAAAGTAAAAATTCGAAGTCAGTGTAAAATTTGGTTTATTTTTCTGATGTGCACTCAAACTCAATATTCTTATGTAAATATTGAAACGTCCAAACCAAAATAAACAGCCTCTATTAACATTGTGTGTCTTACTTACAAGCTGTCGAAACTTTGGAGTACAAAGGGTTTCTCGTTTGAATGTTGTTTTTTTCGTCAATGATCCCGGATTACAAAGCTTGGGATAAAAACTTTCGCGAAAAATATCTTGTATTCTTAAAGATAATTCTATATCATCTATAAAAGATGACATATCCTTTAAAGATGCTGGAACCAACATCTGACCAATATGAATCATAATATAAATTCCTTGGACAAGGTCCATGGTATAATAGTCAACTTTATAATCTATA
>CAJVPJ010000149.1:0-39938 GCA_910592205.1 Paraglomus occultum
ACCGGTTCCAGAAAAATACTTCGTTATAAGCCATCTTCGTTAAAGTGAGAGTTCGTTAAAGTGAATGTCACTGTGTATAATAAATGTGGGAGAAAGCTACCCATTTAATGATATGTTTTTGAATATATTTTCGGGTAGGTAACATCAGACTTATTCATAGTTTATATACCCGCCTTCCTATATAGTTGGTCAAAGTCAACCCACTTTTTTACTACGTATGTTCTTGGATATATTTCTAGTGTCAAAAATTCCAGCAAACAAAATCGGCATACTTTAATATAACATACTCGATAGCATTTTTTGATAGCGTAACCTAAAATTATGAACAAGATACATCACTATTTGGTTCCCCATGAATTTATTTGAATGCGTAATTACAGAAAAATCTCCTGCAATAACGATGCAACCACAAACACGTCATCAGTTGGACAAATAGACAACTTTACCGGCAACTCCACAAGCCAACTTTTGCAATAATGACGCAATCTCAAACTCGTCGTCACTTGGCCGTACGCCTAACAAATAAACGATTTTTTTTTTCGTCTCTGCTGGCTAACGCCGTAGGCTAACTTGTCAACTCCTACAACGACGACGTAATCGCAAACTCGTCGTCACTCTACGTACCGGCGACTTTTTCACCTCGATGGTTACACGCAATGTAAGCACAATCATGTCGTCACTCGAATAACGACGCAAATGCAAACACACATCGTCACTTCATAACTGTTTACTTCTTCAGCTAACACCTCAGTTGACATTCTCGGCAATGACGATGCAAACACGATCATGTTATCTTGAATGACGATGCAAATGCAAACCCATCGTCACTTCGTAGCGGCAGACTTTTCCAACACCCTCAGCTGACTCCCTCGATGGGTACACAGGCAAATGACGATGCAAGCACAATCATGTCGTCACTCGAATAACGACGCAAATGTAAACTCATCGTCTTGGGATGATTATAGTCTCTTAACGAAAATTAACCGATTTAGGTACTAATTCCATCAAAAATGGCACCATTTCATTATCTTGAGATGGTTAACTGATTTATGTACTAATTCCATCAAAAAAATGACCTTATTTAAGCACTAATTCCCATTGGGATGGTTATAATCCCACTAACATAATAATAAGCTCATCAAGGTATGTGGTCTCACTTTTGCATGCCACAGATCTGCCATGGCTTTGTATCATGGGGTTTTTTGAGTCACTTACTCATATGCTTCTGCAGAAAAATATCCCAAAATGACCTTATCCAAAATTATTGTCCCCCTGTTCTCATTTATGCTGACCTCGATAAAAGTACTACTACCATGAAATCTGACTACATATACAGTCGCGTTCCCAAGGACGTTTTAATTATTAATTTGGGAAACCTTCAAGGAGGAAGCTCAAAAAGCTAATGTGTTCCCAAAATCGCATATATGACCTCCCATACTTTACACAATATAGTTCAATTTCATGTGAGGAGGATGTTCAATAGATATTCCCGGAGATAGTAATAGAAAGTTTGGTATCATTAATTTTAGGGGGCAATTTTTTCTCCTTGAGCTTTCTAATAATGCTGTAATTCTTTGGTTCCATGGTGGATTTGATGTAAATTAGTTTCATATTATATTTTTATCTAGAGGTAGTCCTATATTAATATTAATATGGAACATGTTATAATAATAATAATAATAATGATGATGTTACATTTTGGTGCGATGTTGATACAATTTAAAATAATTGTAATAGTTAAAATGTTATTAATCAAATTAGTTAATTTTCAGCCACATCAGCCTCTCATTTATGTCATATTAATATAACAGAATGTTCACTTTGTCTGGTTTTGTTGCAGCATGACCAGTATATTGATTGATACTCATCTGGATGATACTACTGCTACTCATCACTAATTGACTCCACGAAGTACTAAAGACAGAAGCCCCTAATACCTAATTTCAAAAACCAGATCTTATGAATTATTTATATTCACAAACAATAGAACAGGTCGGGAGATATCAGAAGTGAAAAACGTCATAATGAGTATTGTGAAGGTTTAAGTCACACAGAGAAATTATACAAAGAACAATTGAACTCTTATCGAACAATAGACGCAAACATGTGAATGTTGATTCAACTGAAAATGTCTGACGTTTTTTGAATTCAGTGATATTAATATTGGATATCGCAAAACTTGAATGGATGTCTTTGTATGAAAGCTTTGGATCCTTGATCAGTAATATGCAATCATAATAATAAGTATCCGAACGAACGGACGAACGCTTTGAAAATTTCCCTGCGCATAAATTATAACTGATCAACTGTCAAAGTTTTTACCTCGCGATTTCATATGCCATACTCTTTCGTAATTCTTTTTTTCTCTACATATACACCGTGAAAATGTTTCATGTTAACGTAATTAAGATGCTGTTGATTGCTACTACAAAATTTAGTAATAGTAATAATAATGATACTGGTAAATACTGTAAACGTTTACAACTTTCATATTCATCTTTGTAGATCTCATTACTAGTACAATTGATCGAAAAAAAAGAGATTGTTAATGAGATCACTTACTTGGTCACTTATACAGCTATTTGCTAAAATGGCTTTAACATGTATCTTGGTTTGAAAGAAGTTGCATAATCACAATAGAGTATTCCAAGGGCTAATACTGTGTTTAATATTAATATATATAAGAAAGTCAAATAACTATTCTAGGGAAGACAAAAAGAACGTAGTAAATGTCTACACTAACAACATTATCTCGCTCATCATGACATCATCGCAACCATTAACTGCCGTATACTCAATCGTTATCAGCAATATCCTCACTACCAAATAAAATTTCTGCATCAATCGCAAATGGATCATGAAAGTCTTTTCTGGATATTAAACACAGTCTATCGACTTTGAACTCAATAGGGTCATTAGCAAATAATGGTGTGAATTTCTTGATTGCTTCGAATGCCTTTTTCTAGCAAGTATCCAATGTCATGTTAATAGAATTATCAATAATGAAAGAACCGGACGACGATTAATTCTTGGTATTCGACTACTACCATTCCAGTTATAGATACACACCTCTCCATTAAACTGGCCGAGAGACAAGTGTGGTTCATATCCGAGTTCACCTCCACGAAGCACTAGATCATTAAATGTTGGGAAAGCATCCACAAGTACAGCCTCCAAGTTTTCCAATGCGCCATTGGTTTCTGGCTTTAACCAAACAGTTGCGTTATTTATACTATGTGCAAAGTAGTCCAAACTTTTGAATGTAAGTTTAAACGGTTTGACGTTATTAAGCACGGACTGTAGCTCGGGAATGAGTGGATCATGCGTGAATGGATATAAAACATTAACATGCGGCATCCATCTTTTATAATGTTTGTCATGAAGTACTCGAATGTTTTGGATGCGAGGCCAACAATTATCTGGAGGTATTATGCAGAGAGCCGATTTGAACGACTTTCTTAATAGTTGTGAAGATGAGGCGGATTCCATGCAGAAGGTATTCTTTGACGTGCAACAAGACCAAGTGAAATGTGACGTCATGTTATTACCTTGAATAGACTTTTTCGGAACAAATGTCCCATCCATACTCACTAACGCGGTAGGAATAACTACGGGCGGCAAAATTCTTTATTTCTACATTGTTGCTTAATTCTTGGCCTCTGTCTTTTTTACCTCGGCATCATATTGAAGAAAGTTCAAACTCGAACATGTTCTCATACACATGCTCTAAGATTGTGCTAACGGTCATGCATCTGGTTGTATAAACATCAAATTCAAAAATTGCTTACGAAATTTGTCCAATAAACGAGCATTAACACCAACTCAAGAAATAGAAGAACTATAGATTTAAGCCCATACTAATATATAACTTCCTATTACTATACAGTCTAACTCGTTATGTTTAAAGTGTCGGTATTACAATGATAATAACGTGACTTGCGGTGATACAACAAGACAATTTTTGTAGTCTCTTGAACATCTTGCGAAAGAATGCCGAAAGAGCGCGTCGTTGTTACTCCAAAGCAAACCGCTTCGCCCTATGGCAAGGCAGACAAGAATACAACGTCTAAAGTCTCCAATATATCAGAAAAACCGGTAAAAGGCAAAAAAGCCACAACTCATACTGGTTCGTCCATACGAACTGAGGAAAAGAAACGCAAGACAGTATTTAAAGCTGTACTTGATTCTCCCTTTAACATAAACTGGTTGGTATTACGTGAAGCGCTGTCCATGAAAACAATTAGCATTATTTAAGAGCACAGTGTGTTCTGTTCTGCTTTAAAGGCCCAATGTCTCGAAAGAGACGCAAGAAGAAATACTGCAAGTCTTGTGTAGGTAAGTTGATGTACGGTGCAGAAATAAGCCAGCCCAGCTTATGCTGAATGTTCTTTTGAGATTTGTGTTTACACTGTTTATTTTGTTAGCACTTTGAGCAGCTTTGGCGAATCCAAGTGCGTACGGAAGAGCAAAGACATAGTTATTGGGCTCAATGCGGTTACTCGACGTTTAGAATCGCAACCTGAAAGTTTAGATTCGCTTCTTCGAATGGTATTTGTATGTAAGAACGACATTTCTCCTCCAATTCTTTACGCTCACATACCTGTCATGGCAGCGATAAGTCCAAGCTTGTTACTTGTTGCGCTTCCTTTTGGTGCGGAGAGGCGTTTAAGTGAATTGCTTTCGGTGAAGCGAGTGGCCTGCATTGGTATCAAGGTACAATTTGACAAGTATATACTTGTTTTGTTGTTAATAATATTCGAGATTGATTCGATATACGTTTGCATTGTCTGATGATATATAGAGAGAGTCGACGGGGTTTGATAACCTTTATGAATTAGTGCAACAAAAAGTACCACCAATATCCGCTCCTTGGCTAAATGGTGTTCGTGTTGGATTCGACTATCAATCGCCAAACGTAAAAACACTTGTCACCTCTGCTCCCGTTGAAAAGAAGCGTCGACAAACTCGCAATGAGCGAAACAAACTTCCGCAACGTACTAAATAACGCTTTGCTTGAATTTATGGAAGGTATATTTAGAGAGAGGGAAAGAATTAAAAAGTAATTAATTATATATAATAATAGTGATCTATTGTCTTTAAACGTTGTACTTGATAATTAGTTTCGTTCTAATTATCTTTTTAAATTAATACATTGATTAGCAACCTTGACGCGTTCATATCTTTTTGAGGCATTACTTATTAGCTTTTTCGTTACAACAAAAGTAACGAGCACATTTATCGATCTCCAATTTTCAAAAACCCATATCTCAAAAGTTTTTGTGTACTTTTTCCTTTCATTGATATTCCACATAAAGCAGGAGTGAGCAATGCGTTGAAATTCCGAATGCCTACATCTCAATAACTTTCTTATCAACTTGAACGCTCTTTCTTTGTTATCAAGTCGTCCGTAGCAATTGACACGGAAATAGAAACAATCAGGCTATATAAGTTGTGAACGTTTATATGGGACTTGTGACTAAATGCAAAAATACTTTTATACGATGGATCGCGCATTGTGTGGTATTTTAGTTAACGATGCATGCGAATCTAAAGTTATCGAGATAACTAGGGTGTTTCTGTGTTACAAATTTTGGTTAATGATAGTTGGTTGGGTTTACCCGAATAGTGCTCTAAATATCGCGTGTAATTCTGGGTGTTCACTGCACATTGAAATCATCAATTCGATTATTCACTTGATAATGTTTTCGTAGACATAGTTTTAAAAATAGATACATGATTCTTTTATGTTATATTTGATATCTACTATGGTTATTGTATGATAAAGACATAGAATAGAATATATCAATCGTCGATGCTGTTACATTTTATCGTTCATATCAGATTCTTGGCAATTCACCAACCCCACAACAGAAACAGAATTTTTTGTCACAAGTGGATTCAATTATTTTTCTGCTACTAGTTAATGTGAAACAGCAGGCTGTCATCAAGTCTACTGGTTCTCTTCTTCCTTTTCTGCCTCTGCTCGTTTCTTTTCTTCCTCGTTCACAAGCCTCACTACTGTAGCAAGATCAGGAAACGAAAGCAATCTGCTCGTATATACTGCTTGAGGATGTAGTTCCTCATCTTTTTTCACATTCTCATCAGTCTTGGAAGCCTTCTTAGCTTCCAATGCCTCACGCCGTTTCTTCTCGGCAGCTTTGAACTGGTTGGCTTCCTGAGCTGCGGCAGACAGCACGGGCGAAGTAACAGAGTTTTTCTGGGTAGTGGTCCTTGTTGGCGTACTGTTGTTTCTTTTCGCTAGAGGTTTGGATTGTGTGCTAGAATTTCGCTGTGAAGATGATCTTGTTACATTCGTCGGTGATGTCTTGGTAGCGGTATTAGTGGTGGTACTATTAGTTTTTCGTGGTGTGGACGTTCGCGGCGTAGTCTTTTGAGTAATGTTTGTTCGCGTATTCCTTTGTGCAGTCGTCCTCGTGGTGGTGGTGGTGGTACCACGACCTCTTGTTCCTTTCTCAAACGTGACTTTCTTACTGTTAGATGGAGGAGGTTGTTTTACTTCAGGCTTGAGCTTAGACAGCCAGTCCCTTCCGATAACAGCTTGTAAGACGTCAGCATCAGGCCTCTGGTCTTGGTCTTCATCCCAACACCAATTCATCAATCTTACATAACATTCGGGAACGTCTTTTGGTGGATCCGGTCGTTTACCTCTGCAGATTTCAACTGCAAGCCGTGTATCGTGCGCTCTATCACCGTATGCCTTTTTGCCAGTTGCTATTTCCCACATGATTATGCCAAAACTGTATATGTCAGCTGCTTTACTATATTCTTCGCCCTGTAATACTTCTGGGGCCACGTAAGGAAGGGAACCGTATACTTCATCATAGTCAACATGTCTGTGTGATGGGCGACACAGACCCAAGTCAGCTATGTATGTTTGCATTAGATCTAGGCTGAGAAGTACGTTTCCCGTATGGAGGTCTCGATGAAGTAAATCTGCAGAATGGATTACTGTTAAGCCCATTGCGATATCTCTGAGTATTGCTAACTTGTCATACCAACTAATGTCGTCAAAATGGTTTCTCAGGTAATGATACAAGTCGCCGTTATCAGCATATTCCATCACCATGATGTAGTCTCTGGTTGCTGGATGTTGAGATACTCCATAGCAACGCAAAACAAAGTCACTCACGAATGAAAACTGGTGTAGCTTTACCTGGAAAGCATTAAACAAGTAAAAACAAAAATTATAAATAAACGGTACGATCGAATAAGATTCTTTCCTTAAAGATCTCTAAAACATTCACATAAATTTACCTCGTTCAAGAAACTTTGACTAATATTCCTCGAATTGTCTAAACACTTTAACGCGACTTTTGTTTGTCCAGATCTAACCCATGTCCCAGTTACGTTGTCAAAATTCCATTTTGGCCCATCAGCCCAAATAGCGGAATAAACAGGTCCGAATCCTCCTTGAGCGATGAGTTCAATATCATTAAACTCTGAATATGGAATCCACTCTAGATAAGATCGATAAGTGAGAGCATTCAATTGCGTCTCCTTTATCAAATTATCAACAGCATCGTTCCCGCTAGTCCATTTGTTAAAACACTCTTGAAATTTCTGAACCTCACAAGATTGACACCAGTTATAGTCACTATATAGTTCTTTACACTGCGGACAGTTCGAAAATGCGCTGCGTAAAAGCATCTCCAATTCTTCGTCTACATCATCAATCGTCTCAGTCTCCTTTGCGATGGATTCTATTTGAGAGGACAACGGAGTTCCGGCGGTAGATTCCATCTTCAATCAGGGACCAAATGTCAAGAATTCTGTATGATTGCTTTGTAACTATACACGTGTGTGTCAGCCAACAGTGTAACGGCTGCCACGCTCACAGTATGGGGGAAATGTTTCTTCTGCAGATTTCCTCCGACAAAGGGTGAGTCGAGGGGGAAATTGCAGAAGAATAGGCTTTTGGTGAGATATCAAAATAGCGCAGCATCGAGTCAAACAACTTTCATGCAGGTAAATAACTAGGGAGGTGATATTTGCATTTTGTGACATTAGCTGATTATATATCACGTGAGATATTTGCGCACGCTTAATAGAGTTACACAGATGGTTATTATAATGACACTTTTGTTGTTATTTATAATAATAATACATTAGCCCAATTCCGATTTCTAAATAAACGTTATCTGCATATGCTAATACCCGGATCATTCGTAAGCTCGATTATTATGGGCATCAAATTTCTCTTCTCCAGTTTTACATATCATGGATTTGTTAAGAATGCAAGGAGTTGTAACAGAATATGGCAAACAAGTGAATCTTTTTTAATTCATTATAATTTAATTTTTGTTATAAAATTATTAAAAAAAGATTACGATTATTCACGAATAGTTGTCATATTTGTTTTCTTTAATCGTTATTTTTTCCCTTGTTTCATAAGTGCTCGCTTATTGACGGTTTACAAGTAATTCTTTCTTTATCTAAATATTTTCTTTAAAAACGGCAAAAAAATTTTGCCTTATTATTATTGTTGACTACTTCATATTTATATTTCTATGAGTTTGACTACAGTGGCTTTTATCATATTATTCCAAGTAGAAGTTTTGGCAACTTGCCTCTATACTTGAACGAATGACCTTTACCATTGGCGTTTAATTTTTCTATTCCTGGCCTGCATCAACTCGAACAAAAAAGCGCTTTGCTATTCAATCCTAAATGTCATATATGATACTTTTAATATGCTGACGTGGAATGTTATTCAATTTGACCGGGTTTCATTGTGCTCCTTCAATCAAGACGTAGCAAATGTCGAAGCGGCTACGTTATTGCCTATCGCCAGAGTGTTCACCATATCAGATATTCTGGTACTGGACAAAACAAGGAATTACAACCGATATAATTTCGGAGAATAAACTAATTAATTTCGATGCGTCTTATGGAAACATTAATATATTTACTAGATAGAAACGTCTTTATTTGTAACAACTATTGAACGAACTATTTTAATAGAATTCAACTCGCCAACACATCTTCCAACGATGGAATCTACTCTTGAGTATAATTTTGTAAAAGCATTTATTTTTTCACTATATGCTTTCTGCGTTTCACACGTTCGTATTAGTATGTAGTATCTGCGAAATGGATGACGTTTGGTTTTAGTCTACTGTTTCAAATTCCACGTCTGATACAGAGAATGTTAATGACAATTCGTCAGGTTGAGCAAGTATTCGATGGACAACAAGACTACTGTCTTCAATAGACCGAAAAAAGGCCAATAAATACCATTTAATTGTACAGATTCGCATTCATATTAAATTAGCAAAACCCGAGACGAATTGTTGTTGATTATTATCAATCATTAATATCAAACAATGTCATTGCAGAAAACGGCGGTGAATGCCAATATCTGTATTTCGACAAGTATTTGGCTCCGTGGGCATCGGCTTTAGCAGGAGGGTTGTAACATAGGCAACCAATATGTAATAAGGACAGTTGCCTAAATGTTCAAAAGTTTTTATTTGTTAGATGATTACGGATTATTGCTTTATAATTGCATAAAAATTTCATGCATGTCAACTCGTCCAATCATTTTCATGTGACATTAATTTGTAATACTGTAGCTACGAGTAGACAACGTATTTTTCTACCCATTAAAATTTACTGTTTACACACCAATGGGATACTGATCGAACTGTATGCACACGAATATTCGTGTTATACTGCAAAGAGTGACAAAAAATCGATTGGGATTGGTATCAGAGATTTCCATTACTGTCGCTCTACAATAAAAAACCCCCGATTAGCTGATTTAATCCTTAGTGTGAGAGAAACTTGTAATTATATTATATTAATATATTATAAAGCTGTATTAATTGACCAACCAAAAAAAGTTGAGCTCTGGGCCTGTTGAAGCACAATTGGCACAGTAAACAGATACATAATAGAATTTATTGTAAGAGTATTAAATTTTTGCACAATATGTCAACTATGTCAGTCTCTTTTCACATGCAACTCATCCGTATTAATAGAAAAATTCCTTTCAATTATCCGATCGAATGAAAGAAGATCAGAATTCAAGTTTTTTTCTATTGTTTTTGTAGATCTTTGGCACAAAGATCAGCCGGTTACCACAGCGTAAGTTGAATATCATTGGTTCTTATGGCATCAATTTGCACAAGCGGTGAACTAGCTTGTTTTGTCGTATACGTGCCGAGAATAGTAGTCATTAAAGTTGTTATGCATATGCTATGCCATATATTTTATCAACCGAGATCCGCATCACGTTGGGAACATGTTGATTATGGAAAATTTTTTTGCAATATTTATCATTGTCGTCAAATTGCCAATTTTATTCGAGTATTACTACATTGATGATGATGATGATGACGACGACGGCGACGATGATGATGATGATGATATTAATAATAATAATAATAATAATAATAATAATAATAATAATAATAATAATAATAATAATAATAATAATAATAATAATAGTAATAATAGCAATAGTAATAATAATTACATTGACTAACATTTGCGTTAATTTATTAGTCAATTAAGGTTTTAAGCCTTAAGATAGTGCTTTCCTAGATAAGGCAGGGGATGGGTATAGTCGACGCAGTAATGTTTAACCGAATAAACGAATATGGTATAGATAGACTGTAAACATTACCTCATCAACAACTTATCTCGGGTCACTGGGCAGTTGCCGAATTAAATAACCCAAACAACAACACAAGAACGTATCGGATTGGGGCTAAGCTCATATGGAAAGCTTTGTAAATACTCCTCACGTGGATAAAGGGTTTAACCGGAACACAAAACTACAAAGTGTGGTATGAATAACCAATTGAAAGAATTACTTCTTTCGGGAAGACAGACATTATTCAATTGACACTTTCTCCTTCTTCCGATTAGAACTATGTGCAGTTCTTTGTGAGGTTTCCTCTTTGCCGAATGTATAAAGATAAGTAAGCATATGTCAATTCCCGATTTGATTGATAATCTGGTAAATCTAATTTATTTCCGATGCGCAGCAAGGCCATCGATCATCCGCAGTGTGGCAATGTCCCATAGTCCCTATGCCATTCGGGGCCTTCATTTACCCATGCGACCAACACCAACAAGTCTCATGGTTACATTATCCGATTGCATTAATCTTGAATCATAAATACACAACATTGTTGCAACTATAGGTATTATATTCCCCCTTTTGTTAAGATCGACAATTAAAAATTAATCCATATATACCAGAGGCACAACACAGGCTAAAGAACATTGCAATTGATTTAATGTTTCGTTGCTAGCCAGGTTCCAGCGTCTCTTATAATCCCAAAAACTAATCAATAAACATGACAAAAGACGAACCATCGCAAACAAACTTACAACCTGACTCAAAATCTGAAGAGTCGGAAAATTCGTTATCAGGCAATACCGAAGTAAATGTTGATGATCTGCCTGCAATAGCTCTTGATCAAGATGTAATGCGAGTAATAGAAGAACAAACATATGTCAAGTCTGGCAAGATATCGTACATTCAACTATATTCTTATGCCAAACCTCTCGATTGGTTTCTTATGTCTGCTGGAATAACGTTTGCCGTAATTGCTGGAGCAACTATGGTATGTAGAATAATGAATATTAATCTCTAGCGATTCACAGTGCATAATACTAAAAAAAAATATATTACAATTATAGCCACTTAGTACGATATTATTCGGTAAAATGGTAGACGTTTTCACTTATTATCAAGAAGGGCTTACCACTCCGCACGATTTCCAAACCAAGATAAACCTTTACGCTCTCCTCTTTTGCTGTCTGGGGGTTTTATCTTTTGCCACGACATATTTATACATGTCAACATGGACTTATACCGGAGAAAGGTAATGATCGTTATTGCCCCGTGATTATGCCCCCCGTCTTTCGATTTACTAATTAAGTAAGGTCTACTTCACAGAATCACACGTGAAATTCGCGAACACTACTTACAGGCTACATTGCGACAAAATATCGCTTACTTTGACAAACTTGGTGCAGGAGAAGTAACTACGCGTATCACTACCGATACACACTTGATACAAGATGGCATTAGCGAGAAAGTACCATCATCGACATCTTATGCGGCACAATTCATAACTGGCTTTATAATTGCATTTACACGAAATTGGAAGTTAACGCTTGCAATTGCATGTGTTATACCTCTCATAGTAACGTCAGCTTCGACCATGAACAAATTCAGCTCTCTATTTGTGAAGAAAAGTTTGGGATTCTACTCGCGAGCCGGAAATATAGCAGAAGAGGCAATATCCACCATTCGCACTGTCGTGGCCTTTGGTTCGCAAAAGAAGTTATCCAAATTATACGACTCGTATCTTGACGATGCAAAGCATCAGGGAATTAAAAAAGCGCTTGTTACTGGTGGTGCGTTTGGTGCAATATTTTTTTTCATATACTGTGCCTATTCATTAGCATTCTGGTATGGATCTCGACTGCTGATGCAAGACCAGCTGTCACCTGGAATTATCGTGAACGTATTCTTTGCCGTGATTATTGGGTCATTTGCACTAGGACATATTGCTCCTGATCTGCAAGCTTTCTCGTTTGCTATTGGCGCCGGATCAAAGATATTTGAGACTATCAATCGTGTTCCCCCAATCGACTCTATGAGCGAGGATGGACTAAAGCTGGAAAAAATCAAAGGTAGAATTCAAGTAAAGAACGTATCCTTTATATATCCTGCAAGACCGAACAAACAGGTACTTGATGATGTGTCAATCGACATTGAACCCGGGACCACCGTTGCTCTAGTTGGTGCGTCGGGTTCGGGAAAAAGTACAATTGTGTCTCTGGCGCTTCGATTTTATGATCCCGTTAAAGGGCAAGTGTTATTGGATGGTCATGATATAAAATCACTCAACCTCAAATGGCTTCGTCGGCAAATGGCACTAGTAAGCCAAGAACCTGTCCTATTCAATACCACAATATCGGGAAACGTAGCCCACGGTCTGATTGGGTCTCATTTGGAAAATGTTACAGGAGAGAAGAGACAAGAATTAATTGAGAATGCTTGCAAGATGGCGAATGCACACGATTTTATCATGAAATTACCAAATCAATATGAAACAATAGTTGGTGAGCGAGGGTTTTTGTTGTCTGGAGGGCAGAAACAGCGCATAGCCATTGCTCGTGCCATTGTAAAGAATCCCCAAATATTGTTATTGGATGAAGCTACCAGTGCACTGGACACACACAGCGAGGCCATCGTACAAGATGCTATCGACAAAGCGTCCAAGGACCGCACAACAATAGTAATAGCTCATCGATTATCAACAATCAGAAACGCAACCAAAATTGTAGTTATGAGCGAAGGTAGTGTAGTAGAAATGGGCTCACATGACGAGCTCATGGCCAAAGATGCGGCATACGCTCGACTTGTCGAAGCACAAAAAGTAGAAAATGATAGAACCGAAGTAACTACTTTGGAGGATATAGACGAAACCAAGAAATTACAGATAGACATTGTCCCCGAAGAGGATGTAAATATAGGTCGAATAGTACCAAATAGAGCAACATCAGTATCATCGGAAGTGCTCAAGAAACAAAAAGAAGACCTTGAAGCAAACACTAAAAAAACTGATCAGTACTCGACATGGGAGTTGTTCGTCAAAGTTGGACGCATGAACCGCTCAGAACTTCCACTTATCATTTTAGGTCTATTCTCATCAATGGTATCTGGCATCATACATCCGATATTTGCCATAATATTCGCTAATATACTTTCCACGTTCTCCAAGACTGGCGACGACCTTCGCTCGGGCGCCAACTTTTGGGCCCTAATGTTTCTTATCATTGCGTTTGCCATCCTTTTGTCTTATTTCACCCAGAACGCTGCATTCGGCTTTTCGGGAGAACGACTTACAGTGAGAACAAGATCCATGTCATTTGCGGCAATATTACGACAAGACATTGAATACTTTGACGATGAGAAACACAACGTTGGTGCTTTAACAAGTGCACTATCTCTGGATGCTACCCAAGTGAACGGGTTGGCTGGAGCGACAATGGGTACATTACTACAAGTATCAACCACTATTATTGGTGGATTAATCGTTGGGTTTTCGGTTGGTTGGAAATTGACTCTTGTGTGCATGTGCTGCATTCCTCTTCTTATTGGATCCGGTGCTTTGAGAATGAAAATGCTTAACGGTTTTCAAGCAAAAACTAAACAGGCTTACGCAGATTCTGCTCAGGTTGCGTGCGAAGGTGCTGCCAATATACGTACTGTTGCCTCGCTTACTCGGGAAGAGGACCTCGCAGAGCTATATCGTAGACATCTGGATGGACCAATGCGTGAAGGTGTCAAAAATGCATTCGTCGCGTCGAGTGTATTTGCTTTCGCTCAATGTATCATTTTCATGACCAATGCTTTAGCGTTCTGGTATGGTAGTCACTTGTTTAAGACGGGAGAATACGACTTGAAGAAAATGTTTACCGTATTCATAGCTATTATCTTTGGGTCCATGTCTGCTGGGCGTGCGTTTGCGTTTGCACCCGATATAGCCAAGGCCAAGTCCTCGGCTGCCTCGATCATTTCTCTGCTTGAGCGTGTTCCAAAAATTGATACCTGGTCAAAGGAAGGAAGAAACTTGGAGGAAATTGAAGGACAAGTCGAATTTATTGACGTACATTTCCGTTATCCAACAAGACCCCACGTTCCGGTATTAAGAGGATTGAATATCAAAGTGAAACCGGGTCAATTTGCTGCTTTAGTTGGCGCTTCTGGTTGTGGAAAGAGTACGACCGTTGGCCTGACCGAAAGATACTATAACATTACTAGTGGGAGGATTGAGGTGGATGGCATTGATATTACGACGGTTAATGTAAACGATCTACGTGAACATATCGCATTAGTAAGTCAGGAGCCTTCACTATATGACATGACGATAAAGGAGAACATATTATTTGGAGCGAAACCAGGACAATCACCAACTCAGGAAGATATTGAAAGAGTTTGTCGTCAAGCCAATATTCATGACTTTATCGCTGACCTCACTGATGGCTACAATACTCGAGTGGGAGGCAAAGGTACACAGCTTTCAGGTGGACAAAAGCAGCGTATTGCTATCGCCCGTGCATTAATAAGAAATCCAAAAATACTATTACTTGATGAAGCAACGTCGGCACTTGATTCAAGGTCAGAACGAGTAGTGCAGCAGGCTCTTGATGCCGCTGCTAAAGGAAGAACAACCATTGCTATTGCTCATAGACTATCTAGTATACAGCATGCAGATATTATATACGTTATTAAGGAGGGTGCAGTACATGAACAGGGAACTCATAAGGAGTTAATAGCGAAGAAGGGCTTGTATGCTGAAATGGTTCAGGCACAAGATTTGCATGCAACTTAATGATAATTACATATAATAATGATCACTTATAATATTGTAAAGCAATCAACTTGTATTAAAATAAAAATTTATTTCTAAATAAAATACTAATGATAACAATAATAATTAAGTCAGGTTTAGTGCGTCTCAGAAATCGTCTCTTGACCGTTACCATTGACATTCGCAAGAACTTGTGCCCATAGTCTGTCAATCAAGTCGCTTAACCAGTCTGTAAACCTTAATCCTGTCAACCATTCTTTAGGGAGTTTGTTGTATCCTATTCTCGAGCCTAACAGGGCGCCTGCGACAGCAGCTAAATGTGGACGAACATTGTGTACGTACCGAAATTGAAACGTATGTCGTATAACGTGCATCAGTTATATTTGTCAGTGTAATTTGCAATCATCTCGTCTAAATAATACTCACCATTCGTATCAGAATCTCCAGCCTCTAACACGAGTTCCGTAATGATTCTCTTAAATGCCTCGCCCTCGCTGTCGCATTTGGACAGATCACGCGTGAAGCAATAAAGCGCGGATCCAAGACATTTATACACGTATCCAATAGCATTATGTTCGTCTAGATCGAGTGCGGCAATATTTGGAGGAAAGCAATGCTGTAACAATTCTCCTTCACCAGAATTAGTCTTTAAATTCGGTCTAATACGTCCTGGATCCGTCTCTTCGGTCTCATTATCCATTGGCGCGACGACCATAAATTTATACTTATTGACTACGTTTTGGGTCAACGTCAACATCTCATCATCCGCGCCAAAAGTATCCATCCCGGGAGGAGGATTATTCGGTATTGTCGGTTTCTGTCGGGGAGTGAATTGTGGTCTCGTAGATAGTCTTGTTACCCATCTGGGGGTTCTTTCATTTGAAGATCTGCCAAGCAATGAATTACCAAAATCCGAAAGTCTCCTCGCAATCGAGCGCCTTGGTACTGCTTCGTTTTGTTCTGCCGTCGGCACTTCGCTCACACTTTCCTCGTTATCTATGTTTTCTTCGGGGCGATTTCCTGGTATTCCTGATCGCATCCAGTTTATCACATCTTCGTCTTTTATTTCCTCACCAGAGCCTTGCGTTTCTCCTCTCAATATTCTCGAAACGATGACAGTACATATCACGCTTGCGACACAACACCTTGGATCAGCATGAGTAACTTTGGTCGCTTGTAAAGTCTGTTTAATCACCTGTTTCTCATCCCAAAAATAAGGTACGCCTAGTACAGCTGTTCGCATTAACGCTCCATTCGCGGCCATATTTTTGCCAAACTGATTCCACACTTCCCATGCTGCTTGATGAGGAGCGAAAAGGAATTTAGGGTGCGAGAGCACCGAACCGACAGTCAAACCGATGCCAAATGGTGGTTTGTCATCAAGTTCTGGAAAGCCATCTTTTGCCCAAATTTTTAGTCTGTTGGCAAAGTCTTTGGTAAGTAAGCGGCCTTTTTGTGAAAGAAGTGATTGAACGAGGAGAATTTGTTGATCTGTTTACAAAAAATGAAACAGTGGGGTGTTAAGACTAGTATTTTTTGCAGATGTCATAGAAATGAATAGCTCTCGACTGTATGCTTACCAGTGTCATCAGTCCAATCACCGCTTTGCCATCTGGCCCTGTGGTTGTCTAGGTAGAAAGGATATCCATCCTCTGTACCAAACTTTATTGGTCCAAGACCATACAGTTCTCTGGCTTGGCTCTTACTAAAAAATTCTGTGGAAAGGCCAATCGCATCACCGAGTGCAGCACCTGCAACGAATTTTGGTCGTTTGGATGTATTAATATTAAGGAAGCAAGAGAATTTACATCAACGAGCTCAATTACCAAAAATAAGTCCCTTGACTTTGTTATAAACTTCCTTAGACGGAAGCTGACTGATATTAGAAGGCAATGGCATGCAGAGAATGAATCCTTGACCGCAGTTACGGTTCCATTTTGCTTATCGTCATTTTACTGGTCGGAACTTTCCTTTTTGTTGAACTGGTTTAAGTCGCAAAGTTGCATTCTGTACTTCGACACTGAACGCCCATAAAACTGTCCCCGCTGTATATTTATGCAGTTATTTTTGAGTTGCTGACGAAATTGTTCAAACTTTAAGTTTCAAAAACCTCAATAAGTACATAGTTATCGTGTTCTATTACGCCATACATAGAGACGTTTGTAACAGGATTTTTCATCAATAATTCGGGAAAAAATATATATTATTCAAATATTTACTTGTTCCGTATAATGCTTCCAAATCCTTAATCATGGCTATTTATTATTATTCTTGTAGCATTTTTGGGATTAGGCCGAGAACAGTCATTGCCTTATCTAACGCTTGAATGCCATCTGACCGGAATGTTTGATGGACTATAGAAAAGAATGTGATTCCAATATGAAATTTTCGCAAGCTTTAGCTAAAAATATTAACAGCTTTTCATTATTTTTATCCAGTGTCGAAAATTGGGATGACAATAATTTATTTAAGTTGGGTAGTTTACACTACTATGCTACACAATCAGTCGATTATACATGTCTAATTGCATAATGTACATTTACTGGCTGTCTTCGATATCGACGTCAAACACGCCTTTGCAAAAATCCTTTAGCACTTTCCCAGGTTCACATCCAACACACAGTTCCACATTATTTGCAAACTGTTTACTCCATACTCCAAACGCTGCCGTTTGGCGAAACAATTCCATATCAGCAAACCTCGTCTCTGGTCTTCTGTCTACGACACACATGCCTCTCGTATAATAGCCCTCTGGTTCTACTCTTACGTCTGTGAATTCAGTCTTCCAATGTGATCGTCCCATTATGATGTCAATCAACATTGCGACGACAGCCGGATCATGAAGCTGGATAGCTCCCGACGCCGTATTGACGTAGGCATGTTCGAGAAAAGTTGACACGAACAGAGATAAAGGCGACGGTTTCCGTGTTACATAGTCAGTTACGTACGATTTGGGCAGAAGGATCTTTGATGACACTGGAACGGAAAGTTGGTCAGATAGAATAGAGATGACCATTATTCTTCCCAAGCGAATATATGATGAAATAATAATAACCTTCTATAGGAATCATGATAACGTGCAATGGTATAGCATTTCCATCTTCAAGTTCCTTTCTCCTGTGCTCAATGCTTTCATTTGGATCATAGCCCTTTGTGGCGCCTACAATCACATTAGCTGCGTGCGGATCAGCAAAAAAGTTGAACTCTGCTACAGGGGTAGTATTCCCTTGACTATGGACCGCTCCTCCCAGTAATATTATTTTATCAACTCTGGAAAATGTTTCTGGATCTTTCTTATATGCCAGGCCCAAGTTTGTCAGTGGCCCAAGCGCTACGATAGTGACCGTAAGTGGAGGAGCAGTCTGTAGTTGGTATAGGATTTCATCTGCAGCTGATCGAGAAGAAATGGTACACAGATGAGAAGATGTTTCACCCTTGAGTATAGATTCCCAGTTCGATGGAGTGTAGAAAGGGTGCTGAAAAGAAAGGGCGGTCTATTAATGTAGAGCGAACAATAGCGTATACACATATTATGAAACTAAAGCCTTTTAGTGTTACCGTAGTATGAATCTCTCCGAAGCCGTCCTTTCCGTGGTAGTAAGTACCATGAGATCTCTTCGCTTCCAAAGGCTTATCGGCTCCTTTTTAATTTCAACAATACATAATACGTTGATTAGGCAGGCTATCATCCGATCCTTCAATGACACCCATTGTTTCTGCATACCAATTGCGACTATCGGTTTGGCTTTAGTAATGACGGTAGTCATTGTATCCATTTCATTTCCCCAATTCTTATCATCTCCTTCCGGTGGTCTGGCATTCTTAATGTGGTTAACCTCAGCTTCGAGAATGTGAAATACTGTCAGCGCGTTTCGCGAAGTCAATTCTACACTAGTATTCCCTATCGACGAGAACGTAATCGCAATTAATAAAAATCATGTTTTGCAGACAAGACATTAGTAGTAATCGCATACCAAAAACTGTAGTTATTGCCTTGATCTCTAAAACAGGCGACGACAAAGCCAGAAGAAGCGCAAGCGCATCGTCTATCCCTATATTATTTATGATGTTTGAAATTCCGACTCGACAAGAAAGCACTTGAATGAAAACCTATTCGATGTTATTCCGACAATACCAGGGTCAGTATCTATTATGACAGGTATACGCTCCGTAGTTTTCATGATAGAACGGACTTGTTGCGTTCAATGATAAGAAATACGGAGCAAACTATCGGGGCATGATGTAATTGTACTCAATCGGGGGTATCATATGATGCTATTGTGCTTTTATTATTACAACAGTATTACAGGATAGATATTAATAATTAAAGGTATGGGGGGTATGGGTTTTTCCTCTCTCTCTCTCTCTCTCTTTTCTTTGAACGATAACCACGTTTAAGCAGATTATCGGATTCCGGTTGAACCGAATCCACCATTTCCGCGTGCAGTGTCACTAAGCTCCTGTGTTGGTATGTAACAGGTTAAAATTGAAATCGGATTATTTAAATATGCGGCTATAAAATCAATACTTACTCCTACTTCGATAACATCGGGAGTACATATTCGTTCGAGAATTAATTGAGCTATGCGTTCTCCTTCGCAGACTGTAGATTAATTAGGATTGTCAACATTGGGGACATTACCAACTTTATAAAGCAAAAGGGAAAAAAATACAATACCCTGATATTCGTGTTCGCTAAAGTTAAACATAAGAATGCCAACAGGTCCACGATAGTCGGCATCTATTACGCCAGCTCCGCAGTCCAAGAAATGTCTTAATGCTATAAAAGGAACCATTTCAGTGTTAGCAAATTTATTAGATAATTTAAGGGACATACATCATCGTGCTCGCATACCCAATCCGCTCCTTGGTGCAACTCGCCCATATGTACCCTCTGGTACGCAAATAGACAGATCAGTCGGAACTACAGCTTTACCATGCGCGGGTATAATCGTATTCGTAGAACTATATATAAAAGAGACCATTACATTATCTTGTCAATAAATTTCTTTCTCAATCATGTCCAGTATGCGACATGTTCTGCGGATGAAATAACAATTTACCTATACAAATCATATCCAGCGGCTTGAGACGACCCACGCTTTGGCAATCTTGCCTTCTCACTCAGCTTTTTGACTAACAGTGCGGGACTCTTGTTGTGTTTATTCATTGTTGAAGAATCAAAGTTATTAAAATGTAGCCTGTCCCAAGAGCTATTACTTTTATACAGTTGACGTCAACACGTGCACATATGCTATTGACCAATAATGCATCACATTGCTTGTTGTCGTGAATCTCGCGCCTAAAAATTGTTTACGGAAAACAAAGACAAACCGCGTCCGCACATATGCGTGTAGTAAAAACAACTCGAAAGCGATAAGAATTGGCGATCGCGACTATTTTAGAATACATCGGAATTTTCCACGTCGTGCATAATATGCTTTCGTTGTTTATTATAGATTAACATTCACAATTTAGCTATAGATTCACGTAAGCAAAGATCTGAGCTATTCAAATTCTAAATGCATAGTCGAGAAAGGCGCGTTCAATTATACTTTGTTGCACGAGCTTCTTTTTGGGCATTTGGATTTCTTGTCAAGTTTGCATTAGCTGTTAGTTATCACGTGTTCCAACATTGAGTGTACTTTCGGGTTTGAAGCGTTTTTTCACAACACCACAAATAATCCAGCAATAACATTATAAATATGAAAGCATTTATGTCCTTTCCCAGTATACCCAGCCGTGGGATTTGTAATATACAGAGTAAGGCAACAGCAGATAGCTTTTAAAGATAATTTATCGTGAGAAGTCTTAAATTTTACGAGTACGCACCAGCTGAGATCAAATAAACCAAGTATAACACAAGACTTGGCTTTACATTAGTCAGGTGTCTCAATTTGACATGTGCCATCGTGATTAGCTGCTTTAAATACGGGAAATTAACGAATGGCAACTACAACATCCTTAGTTTTTTAATTGACATGTGTCAGTTTTAATTGGCCATGCATGATTGGTGGAGAAATTGAGTATTCAAGCGGAATCAAAACCTTAACTTGCCCTTCTCTTGTCCATACCAAATATCTTGAGTAATGATGTCAGCTAACGAGAATAATATTCCAGCGTCAACCTCAATCGAAATTATATGGAAGTTTTTGGAAGAAGGAATAGACCAGATCATGAGTAAACTAGAGCAAGGGTTGAACTATAAAAAATATATGGAATTGTATACGTATCCTTTTGCTAAAGGATTGAGTCCAGTTGTAACGAAATGTAATGGAAAAGCGTAATAGAAGTTGAATGGGACAGAATATGGCTGATTATTGGTACGCGCGCGCGAAGAATTCTAAAACGTTTAGAGTGATCTGTTGTTTAATGATGTACACATATCCGTGGTTTTTTTCTACCCTTTTTTTTTACCTCCTTCAGAAATCCCGTTTGCTCCTTAACTGTCGTTCATAATTTGACAATCAAGTGGAATTTATAATTATTGTGGTGATGCTCTAGGTAAGCGAGTGTATGTTGATCGGTAAGGGATGCTTACAAATAAACAGAAACGTTTATTCTACATGTCTGTTTTCTGTATATCTTTTTCTAGGTGCAAGATCAAAGGGAGGCGATTTATATAGTCGTCTTCAAGATTATTTCGAAAGATATCTTGATAAAATCAGAAAGGTCAGTTATTAATTGATCAGCCTATATACTTACTGCTTACGGTTGAGGATGATATCACTCATATTTGCAGCTGTGCCCCTTATGAAACAACTGTGGATGTTCGGATGTAGGACTCGGTACAATATACAGATGAGAATTTATTACGACATTATGCGAAACAATGGGAGAGATACAAAGCGGCATCGACTTATATAAACCATGTATTCAGATTTCTTAACCGTCATTGGGTGAGACACAAAATCGATGAGGGTCACAATATATATGACGTCTACACGGTAAACTGTCAGCAGGAGCCTTTTCGTTTATATGTCGTTTCCTTGATTGCTAATCACTGTCTATACTACCGTGTTTAAGCTTGCCATTATCTGCTGGCGTGAGAGCGTGTTCAACCACGTTCAGCATCAGATGACAACAGCCGTGTTAAAATTAATCGAGAAAGAGAGAAACGGCGAGATGGTTGACGTTAGGTTAATAAAATCTGTTATAGGTTCATACGGTAAGACCGCTAAACTATAGAGATAGGATTTGGTAAAAATAAATTGACTGATCAAATTGTACGTTACCTAAACAACGAATACTTTAATAGTTTCTCTTGGACCAGATAGTGACTCACTTGAAGTATACAAATCACACTTTGAACTACCATTCATCGAGGCCAGCCAAGTATATTATAAAGCTGAAGCAGGGAAGTTACTCGAGAAACATAGTATCACAGATTACATGAAAAGAGTCGAGACAATATTATCTGAAGAGCGAGATCGTGTTGTGTCATACTTGAATCCAAATACCGAAAAACCGGTATGTCATTATTATTTTTTTATTTGTATTGTTCATGCTCTATAATAAGTTTCTTGTCGTATACTTAGCATGCTTATCATTGCTATAGCTTCTTAATGCTTGCGAAGATATACTCATTAAAGAACACATGAATAGTATGTGGACGGAATTTCAGAATTTACTCGACATGAATAAGCTTGATGGTAATTCCTTTTTTTTAGTTCATCAACAATAGAATAAACAAATTCTTATCTCTATCATTTCTGTAGATTTGCGCATAATGTATTCTTTTCTGTCGCGAATTCCAGGAGGTTTAAATCCATTATGCACGCAATTTGAAGAATATATGCGAAAACAAATGGTAAATTTTCAATATCGCATTCGTATGCATCAACTAGGACTATAGTTAATTATTGTACATATTCAATATTCTAGCGCCCTGGAATGACCGAGACGACCCTAATTCAAGTTTATACAAAAAATTCCGAAATAGTGCGGATAGTCTTTCGTGGGGATGAAGAGTTTGTTGCTTCGTTGGACAAGGTATCTTATGAATTGTCTGTTGCTCGCAGAATAAATCATATTCATTCATGTGATTTATATTAATTCTAGGCGTGTCGTGAATACCGCAAGTAACAAGACTGCAAAGTTTTTGTTTGTTGCGAGATATGCGGTGCCATAGTATTAGCCAAGTGCGATATTGTTGTGAACACTTAATCATATGATCTAATCATGACATTTTATTATCATCATTATTATTATTAACGTATATTTATAAATCAACCACTTTTTGACCCTGGGGTGACGATAACTCCTTATTAGACATATTCGCGTATGTCAGGGTCCTTATTGATACATGCAAAGTACAAAAGAGTCGTTTTTTATAATAATAAGTAATAGAAAGGTTAATAATCAATCTATTTTCAACGCTAGTGATGCCATTTTACAGATAACAAAACATTAAAAATTTGCCAATAAGTAAGTATTTGAAAATTATAGGCTTTGTGTGTTATTTTACGGATATGCTGGACTGAAGGACGGGAGAAATGAACGCTACGAAAGACCACAGGTACAAGATTTCAAGGTCTTACAATACAAACTCACCTTTACATGAAACGATTAACATTCCAATCTTTGCCTAAAAACGCGCGTTTTCATGCTTGTAGACATCCTTTGCCTAAAAGTGTCATTCTATGTTACATTTTCCTAATAAAGTTAGTTCAAGTCGAAAAAAAAAATCCATTTACATTTAAAAACTCACGTTCAGCGTTTTTTCTCTTAGGTTTATTCAAAATGTCTACTTTACGTAATGCATTACATAGGCGTGATCACAAAGAACGCGCACAACCTCTCGCTAGAGAGAAACGTGGTTTACTTGAGAAGCACAAAGACTACGTTCTTCGTGCTAAAGACTATAATTTTAAGCAAAAGAGATTAAAATCTCTAAAGGAAAAAGCGTTTTTTAGGAATCCTGATGAATTCTATTTCAAAATGATAAATACGAAGACAAAGGTTGTAATAAAGTGTTTATGATACCTACGTATACTCCTTTACTGATCTCGTTTCCTCTGCTTAATGGGCGGTTAGGGAGGCGTGCATATAGCTCAGAGGAATGACGCATACGCTGGTGAAGATATTAAACTGTTAAAGTCACAAGATTTAAACTATATAAAAACTCAAAGAGATATTGGGAATAAGGTCAGACATGAATATATTGATTATGTTGGTCTTTAAGGCGATTCTCTGATATGAAATACTCGACATTGGGATAGAAAGTCGACAGGCTTTTAAATGATATGATCTTATTGGACAACGGCGACGAAATGATTACCGCAGACAGTGAAGACGCAGAAACAAGCGTAAAACCAAAGCATATAATATTTGTAGATAGCAAAGAAGAAGGTATGCAAGTCTTTTGACAACTTGATTGTAAGCGGATTTATTATACCGGTTAACGCATCTGATGCGTTTTTTCTTTTTTTTTTACAAATTAAACGCTCAGCTGCTAACTTCGACCCGGTGAAGCACTTTGGCACGCTTCCTGAATTAATCAATCAAAAATTTAACAGGCCTCGTGTAGAGACGCTAGAACAGGAAAGAGCAATAGCGCCAGGAGACGACATGATTATAAAAGTAAATCACAAATTGTATCATTTTCACATTTGTTGAGATTTTCTCTTTTCGTTTGATATTGCTAAACATGTTTATTCATGAATTAGGAACTGAGGAAGGAACGTCTCGAGAGATATAAAGAGTTATTATCTCGAATTGAGCGTGATAAGAAGATGAGTAAATTGGAGCGAGAACTAGTTATTCAGAAAGCATTAATGGTTAGTGGGCAACGAGTACAGTGTATCGTGAGATGCTTAAGATGATGACATGACTCTTGTTCTCTGATAGGGTAAAGGAAGACGTGTCAAGATAGGTGAAGATGCCAATGGGTTGCCTATATACAAATGGAAATATGATAGGAAGAAATGATAAAGTTCTGTTGTGGATTGTGGGTTTAATTACGGGTATAAGCGTTACTCTACTGCTGTTTTTTAGCACTAGAATAACGCCATTGTCGTAGATTTTCCGATAATGCATCAGAAAGATTTATTTATTCTTGTTCGGCCTCATGTAATGTGCTCACAGGCGTGAGCTCTATTCAAGGTGAAGCGATTTGATATCGAATGTCGTTTCGAGAGAGTTAATGACGAAACCGAACACTGATATCATAGGAGGGTGCCGATAGTTTAGATGATTTTCTTGTAAAATTGTTCACATGATCACAGTTAAAATAACAATTTAATAGAAAATATAAATTAATATGAACTTGGTGTTGGTCATAAGTGTGTTTGTGGACAGACTGACATTTAAGAATAACCAGTATATTGAATGCACGTCCTACGACGGAAATGGATTGCTTAAAGGACGCAAGCTAGCATGAACGGCAATAGTATACTAATACTCAAGCCCCCTAACTTTCGTTTTGTTGTCTTATGGTATATGTTTTTCAACTCGCAGCTGAGTGGATAAATTATCGATGGATCGACCGTCGAATAATGCAGCAATCACTATTATGCACACTGTCTAAATCTTTGATTAAGCGGAATTAATTGCATATTCCGTTTTGACATAGGTCTCCCCTTCGTATCAACACTCTTCTCCTAACATGAGTTGTAGCCCTAGTACTACGCTGTCCAGAATTGAGAGTTTAATGACGATGATGTAGTGATGAGTATAAGTTGGTTCTTCGATACAGTATCCGATGGGAGTTTTCTTAAGTTTATACAAAATTCAATATAAGAATTATACAAGATTTATGCCATTTTGTAGCTCAGCTTTTTACGAATCTGCATGTGCATTTAAAAGGCTTATATAGAGGTTTTTTCTACAAGTTCAATAGTGATTTGTTCCCAACATGGTGTGCTTATAAAGAGGTTTTTTTATATGATGCGCTTAGAGGAGTAATAAAGGGTAGTCGCGTGATTACATAGGCACATCGCGACGTGATCGTCGTCGATCATTCGATGTAACTATAACGTTTAATACTGTTTATTCCTACTTGATTTATCAGACTATTTCTTACCGGAAACATTCTTCCTATACCAAAGACTACATCTCAATCGTGAAGAAGTACTTGAACGTCTATCAAAACGTCCCTGTGAAAAATTCCATACACGAATGAAATAACAAAACCACTTATATTTTTATTGTTTTACTGATAGTCGCTCGGTCAACGTTGAAACTATATTTAGAGTTAAAATAAGTTGCGGGTTGTTTAATTCTTAAAAAATACAAATCTCTTTCCTAAACGAGTCGTTAATTGACGTTCTTGTTATATTCTTTATTGCACAGAAATGGCACGTCTTGGGGACCGCACTCAATCAATGTTTTAATTTGCAGAGCCAACAAAAGTGTGGGTTGGAAAGTATGACACGGACACCTACTAATATTTCGGTTTTATTATTTTTCTTTTAATTGTTATTATGGTTAATAATTTTCTGACACAGTACAGCGTATACATACTGTATAGGCGGACTGATTTGACTAGTGCCAGAAAGCAGTGTCAGCATAGCTGATGCAAGTAATTTCTTAACTAAAATGCTATTTCAGGGCTTAGGATGATAACACCATTTCCTAAGAAAGCAAAATTCCTCCGCTTTACATTTAGTCAGGTGATCTGATCAGCTTTCCGTAAAAAAAAGAAATTTTACTTTTTTATTTCTAATTTTACATTTATAATCAGGAATGAGTGGCAGTGGGAATCTAATAAAATATTCTGGACATAATTACTTTCGTCAACGGCTTATTCTTTCCTTGTTGAGTGGGAAGACCGTTAAAATAGACAAGATTCGTTCAGATGATGATAATCCTGGTTTAAGAGGTTGATGATTTAATAATTGTGTTTTGAGTTGCTTTACAATTTACGCCTGCTAACGAGAGCGTATGTGACAGATTATGAAGTAAGTTTTCTGCGATTGCTAGAAAAGGTGACTAACGGATCGATCATTGAGATAAGTTATACAGGTGAACGTCCCACTTATGATTTGCCTTGTCAGTCTCTACATAATTTATTTTTAATATTTATAGCGCTCACTCACCTTTTTTGAATTGCAGGGACGAGCGTCTTGTATAAACCTGGAATAATCACCGGTGGAAAAGTATTTCATGAATGTCATGTCACTCGTGGAATTGGCTATTACTTAGAACCGATGATTGCATTGGCCCCGTTTTCCAAGAATCCGTTTAACTTGACGCTAACTGGAATAACCAACGAAAATACTGATGTTTCGGCATGTATTTGCATATGTTTGTCATTTGTATAGTTAATGAGCAGAAATACGTTCTAACGCACGCATACTCAAGGTTGATTTGATAAGGACAGTTATACTACAGCAACTGAAAAGATTTGGAATCGAAGAAGGATTAGAATTGAAAGTACGTTTAACTATTACCAGACAGCATTTATTGCTCTTTAACGATCATCCTTATTACGAATAACTCGATACCCAATAGATTTCAAAGAGAGGGTCCCCTCCACTTGGTGGCGGTGAGGTTAATTTTCAATGTCCAATAGTGCGATCTCTGAAGCCATTGCAATTTATTGACGAAGGACGAATAAAACGTATTCGGGGTATTGCGTAGAGTATCTATTCTCTATGTCGTCATTTGTTTGTGCACCAAAGATGTAAAACTAATTGGATCTCTGCACTCTTGTCTTTACGCAGATGTTCGACAAGAGTCTCTCCGCAGAACGCCAATAGATTAGTTGAATCTGCAAGATCAGTCTTAAATAGATATATACCGGATGTGTATATATATACAGATGTATATAAAGGGGAAGAATCCGGAAAGTAAGCTTGATGCGATGATAAATCTAGTCTAGTTCGTGTCAAGAAATCAGAGATAACGCTGATACATTTATGCATAGATCTCCTGGTTTTGCACTATCTCTAGTTGCAGAATCAACAACAGGAGCGCTTGTGTCTTCTGAAACTGCGGCTAATCCAGGAGATACGCCTGAAGATATCGGGAAGCGTACAGCCCAGTTGCTGCTTTCTGAAATACGAAAAGGCGGTTGTGTTGATTCCATTAGTCAATGGTTGGTCTTGTTACTAATGGTCCTCGGGCCAGAGGATGTCTCAAAAGTGAAGATTGGCAAATTGAGCGCATTCTCGTAAGTATTCAGTTTGTGTGTACCCGAACGTTTGTGTGACTTGTGACTGTACATTACAGTGATTTATGTCTCTATTATTGTTGCCTATCGACATATAGGATACAGTATCTCCGAGATATTAGAGAATTTTTTGGTGTAACGTTCAGAATAAAACAAGACTCGGAAACTATTTTCTTGACTTGTGTTGGTGTTGGCTACATCAATTACAGCAAGAAAGTAACTTAGCCGATTTATTGTTCAATATAAAATAGAGTTAATTTCACACTTATTACTCCTCAACAGTAGTTGTTTGAAGACCTACGAAATGGAAATTACCCGCAGACATTGATTAATAAAGTGATAGTGCAATATAGATCTCATTTAAAAAAACCACAGAAATCCGTACTTTTAAACGTAGTGACGGGAACAGCAGTAACATAAGTGTACAGCTTCTCCTTGGCATCTTCTGCATCATTGCGCCGACGAGACAATCTCAATCGTACTCGACGAGGAACATTTCTCACTCCTTGCTTCCAAACTTCTTTGTTTAATTGCGGATCAAGACGAACATCACTAGTTCCCATGTGTTTCTTGGCAAAAGCCTTGATGGCTTTAATGGCCTGCGGGGCCCGTTTTTTGAAACTCCTGCGAAATGGTTCATGTGACCGAATCAGAGGAATAAAGCAAAGAAAACAGCGTCTGGTCAGATACGAGCAAATAGTGGGGATAATTGTTGGCAGTATTGTGTATGTACCGTCCATGAATGTATTTATGTAGGTGAATAGTGTGATCTCTAGTGACTACATCATTCATCGCACTTCGTTTTCTCCTTTCCTCTTGTTTTTCCTGTTTTTCCTTTTTTTCTTTTACCATTGTTCTGGATTGAGAAAAGGATGATATTTTATTAGAACGACAAAAAATCGCCTTTTGACTTTTGTGTTTTGTTTTGTAATCGCGTCTGATGAGATTACTGCATTCTTATATTAGACATGTTCAGATGGATGCCTACCCGTTTTCCCTTTACAAGATGTTAAATATGCATGAACTTTCTGGATGTAAAAGCCTTTAAATCACGTTACATAAATCTGCATTCACTTGACATTCAACAACCAACCAACGAACAAGGATCGACATTCAAGGTATTCGTGACTCGGACCATTTAAATAATCCCAGTTTCCCGTTCGTCGCGGTATTATCCAATCACGCATTCAAACGCCCACATTTAACACGACGTAGGTGCCGTCAATAAAGAACGCATCGACATTGACGTACACACGAGCTCTCCATACATACTAGGTCAAAAATGTCTCTTGTTAATATAACAGACATCAAAGTTCTTGACAATCCTTCATTATTTGGTGCGGATTTTCGGTTCGAGATCACATTCGAGCTCATTCAACCGTTACAAGAAGGTTAGAACACGTTATGGGTGGGAGTGTGAGTGGAGGTGAGGAGGGCGGTTAGGATGGACAATTGTGATCATTATGTTACGTGGTATAAAAGCTCACCTACTTTTGCTCTGGTTTGTTTAGATCTCGAATGGAAAGTAATCTATGTGGGTTCTCCTGAAAGCCCCGAATACGATCAAGTTTTAGACAGTATTATGGTGGGTCCTATTCCACCAGGAACGAACAAGTTCTTATTTCAGGTATGCGTGACATAATGCTTGCTGTACATTAATGTCTTTGTGGCATGTAGTAAATAGTCTTTTTTTAATGAACAGGTGCCAGCTCCGGATCCATCCAAGATCCTTCCGGAAAATGTTTTAGATGTCACTGTAGTAATTATTACATGCTCGTATCGTGATCAAGAATTTGTACGTGTAGGATACTACGTTAACAATGAATATCTTGATGAAGAGCTAAAAGAAAATCCCCCCGAGAGACCCATAATTGACAAGCTCTATAGAAACATCCTTGCTGACAAGCCAAGAGTTACAAGAAAGCCTATTAAATGGTGAGTGTGTGGTATTTGTAAATTGAGCGGGTGAGGGTTGTCTTGATGACATTCGGGAATACTAGATAGTATTTTCTTGGGCGTTGACGAACATTCATAGTATTTACAAGCATTTAAACGTGTATATTACGCACATAAATCATTAAACACGATCTTGAGACAATTATTAGCAGAATGCTTGTAAGAAGTGTTTCGAACAGGCAAGTCTCAATATAATTGCTTGCCTGGTTCTAAAATGTCTCTTATTTGAGACATGGAATTGAGTACATTATTGAGGATATGCATTACTGAGGACAATGCTCGGTATGGTTTATTGAGAAAACGTCATGCATAATTGACCATCATTGCAATTTTTTGATTAACTCAATGTCTGATAATCTAGAAGGTATGTAAGTTGAAATCCAGGTTCAGTACATATTTATGTGAGACAGGATAACTATCAGTTTAAAATGCAAGCATTTGTTTCATGATCTAATCCTGCATAGAGTCATTGTTACTATAGACTAAATTAGCTAACTCATATTACAATCCTGCTACTTTCATGGTTAGCCGTCTATTACATTTTACTCTTAAAAATTATTTTGTTATTATTATTAATCTTTGGGTAGAGCAAAACGGTCTAAATGAAATGCGCATATACGTATAACGGCTGGCGTGGCTGGGGCGTTAGCTAATATGGCTGGATAAAGGGAATGGTCAACACTATTTATTTAAAAAAGGACGTTTCAGCGATTTCAATAATTTTGATTTACAGAGTGCAATCTTAACGTTAACTCGGGAACTTTTGCAAATCCGAATCGATCGACCTAATACACACCTCTCGTGTGCGTTTACGCCGCTTGTTTGAACCATATGGTAACGGTAGCGAAGTTTGAGCGATTGCATGCTGGGTGCGCGCCAATACGGCCACATCTCGTTGCGAGTCTAGCAGAGTTCGGACGGCACCCTTATTATTGTGCCATATTGTTAGACTACAAAGATTGCCGTCCATCATTTGCCAGACTTTGCGCGATGCCTCTCACCTGTCTTTCAGTTTCTAGAGCCAAAAACACGTGCTTGCGCTGAAGGAAGAAGCGTCGTTAGAACATGTCAGACGGAGGAACGCTAGAACAGAAAGCAAAATAAGGGTTTGGCTTCGAAGGCGGGACTGAATAGCTCATGCGATTACTACTTGGGCCTCACAGTCGGACAGGTGACACATGCGATTGCTTGAGCCCCTGCCTAGGACAAGACTCACAAACGGATGTCGTGGGTCTTGCTCCCACCGCTCGAGGAGCGGTCTTCACACCAATTCGAAGCATCAACCCATAAACTCAGCATGGATCCACGGCTCTCCACTTGGCTCAAAGAAGGGGACTGAATAGCTCATGCGATTACTACTTGGGCCTCACAGTCGGACAGGTGACACATGCGATTACTTGAACCCCTGCCTAGGGCAAGACTCACAAACGGATGTCGTGGGTCTTGCTCTCACCGCCCGACGAGCGGTCTTCAACCTCAGAGAGCACTTAGTAAAATTCTGTTAAACTTTTGCAAATATTCTTGAGGAGGTCCTGCGCACGTCGATTTATGCGTTCCGATTGTTCCAGTGCTTCTTCTTGTGTATCTAAATAACGGAAATAGTCAAATCCGGAACGCCTCGGAGAAGTCTTCCACCGTTTCAATGTACGTTATTTTCTGTAAGATAGACGCGTCAGAGAGGCTCAGCGTGAAGTGATCAAGGGCCCAAGCTCCAGCAACGATAATTTGCCACCTGGCCATTGACGTAGATCCGCAAGAACAGCGACACGTTTCCTTCAGTGAGGAACCTACCTGAATCGCCATGTTCGTCTTGTCCCAAGCACATACATAATAATAATAATAATATTTTGGACAGAAGCACTAGCGGGAATGTGCACGAATGAAGAAAAAATCGTGTACAGATCTGTGCACACAATTCTTACTCGAATAAACATAAATGACGTCAAGCCGAATGATCCAATGGCATCTGGGGTGCTAGACCTGACGATACCTACATGGAAAAGTTGCCAAAACACGTTCTAGAGTTGCTAACTGTCAGCAACCTAAAAGAAGTCGAACTGCCGCCGCAAGCCCAAGAATTACTTGACAAATTTGAAAAGACATACGAGGATTTGGGAACTGATTTCAGTCTATCAGATATGGATGGAATTGGTTACCCAGTGGGTATAGAAGATCCTCAGCTCAAGAAGAATATGGGGATGATATGGAGTGTCCTAGAGGGGCTGTAAGTATCAAGCTATTACTATTGATTTGTTAAAGTAATAATATTAATATTAATATTAAACTAATTATTGTACAATTTTAGGCGGAATACTGGACGTGCACGCCAAGATTGGATGAGTCGGACTACATATACAGTGAAAATGCCCTTGTGGTAGAAGCTGTGTCCAGAATTCTCATACCAATTTTTGGCTATTGCTCAATGCCACTTACACGAGCATGGTAATATATTAATATGTATTATTATTATTATTATTTTTAACGATTTTGTGACATGGCATGCTGACACACACAATTCTATTGTTACACTACAGGGGAGATCGTACAAGTAAATCATCTAAACATCGGAAGGTGCAGATGGAAAACCTGACTTATGCATCTTAATAGATTTTCAGGGATTTGATGTGGAACTTGCTTTCTGTGAGTTTTCATCACTGGAGATGGGACACCCAAAGCATCGTGATGATTGGCGGAAGTCTGTGCGCTCATGTAAAGATGGCTCTGATATGCTCCGAGGCGAGTATAGTAATAAGATCACTAAATAATATACCAAGTATTGCAATCTTGAACAAAGGGGCAAATTTGACAGTTTCAGTTATAGACACCTTCAATGGTAAATTTTTTAAAGCTTTTGAGATATTAGATATTAACTTACTATTAAGGCCTGTAAATAGACAGAAAGTTGAAGACCTGCTGAAGAAGGCTCTTCAATTGAATACATTTGTTGATGACGTAGCCTGTGGAGTGAAAAGAGTGTTGGAAGAAAGCATGGTCTTGCCTGTTGATGAAAATGAGGAAGAAGACATAGCAACACGGGTGGAGAACTTAACCATAGCATCAACACCCTACATATACACTCCACAGAAAAGATAATACTGATTTGACAATTAACTGAAATATGTCATATTTGTCTTATTTCCTTTGAAACATACACACGGGTATTAAGATCATAGGTAGAGGTTGACTGTCATTCATATGAGTAATATCTATTAATAAAGTGCATGTTGTGTCTATGATAGACGTTTCGAAATGAATTTAATTCATAATGTATATTAATATGATATATTGATATTAGTAAAAAATGATGGATGGTAAATTGTTTCGACCACATGCCATGCAAGCGGGTTTTGATAAAGTGATTAGTATTATTATTACGACACAAGCGCTGAGTGTATACGGTGTGTCTGTGCCACCCGAATACGAAGTCCACAACACCGTTCAGCCACCAAAGCTTATGGTTGATGAGCAACACAAAGTGTGCCATACTTTTTATTAACGAGATAATATGGCGTTCAACCTAAGCAGCACCATCCTTCCCCCTCCACTTACACCTTTTTAAAGAATTGACACATTTTATTAATATGACTGATGATAGTAATAGATCATCATAATTTATTACAAATAATGGTTCATATTCACGCTTACATAATAATAATATCCTACGAAGGAATTGAATAAATGTTAGAAACACACCAACAGTTCACTCTCGCATATATATATTATATATACGTGCAGAATCTCCATTTTAATTTGTCATCTCTCAAAAACAGTGCTCTAATAGACCAGTGGAAATTGTTAGCTGTGAAAGAAAGTTATGTCCAACTCCGCAAAAATCGTCAATATTTATCAAAACTCTCTTCCAAAATGTCGTGCATTAGCACTCAGTACTACTACTATTATTACTTGCCTCGTACAGTGACACCTCTATAAGTGCAAGCCCTTGGGACCGAACATTAGTTTGCATTTATGGAGGTTTTGCATTAATATTAATAGAAGTTTCCTTTAAGGAAAGATTTTCAATTTACCTTAAATGTTGTTTATTAATTATTATTAGCTAAAAATTGCGTTAAGCTGCTTTGTTTCATTGAATTTACAATCTGACAATATTTACAGAGTTATTGTGAGCTGAGACAAAAGAAGTGAATATACTATAAACAATACTATGTTGCGGAAATATAATTGTTGATTTCAAACTTATTATTCTTGTAGAATGAAACACGACCTGAAAACAATTCACTCATGATACAGTATGTAATTCTAACATTGTGTTAATTGTTACACGGCATATACGGATAAACCACGTGATTTGCATTTAGAGATATAGACGGGACTCGCAAATCTATTGCAATTGCAAAAAATAGAGGTTGCATTTAGTTACTAGATCCCGATGCTTGGGACTGAGAAAAAGCTTGCATTTAGGGAGGTTTTGCACTTATGGAGGTTGCACTTATGGAGGTTGCACTTATGGAGGTTGCACTTATAGAGGTGTCACTGTATTACTATTACTATTACTGATTGCTAGAAATTGTCAGGCTCATACTTACCAGAAACGTTTTCATACTAATAATAAAGAAACAGTGGATGTATTAATATTGCATTTTTGCTATTATTATTACCATTTGTTAAAAGTTAGTCTTGCGAAGACTACTAAAGTATTAGGCGACGAAAAAAAAACGGGAACTAGAGAATGTTGGAATGAAGTAGTCTTGCGATTTCGGTAACGACGCTTTATCACAGGGGTTAAGATACTCTACCTTTAAATAAAGATCTTCCTCGAACTAAGAGAGAAGAAAAAGTCAAGGTTATGCTGTGTGATAGAGCAACTTCTTGCGCACATTTTTTGTATACGGAGTATGGGGAAATGCAACATCAACATGTGACTTGTCATAGGAGCGATTGATTTCAAAATAATTTTGCGATCGGCATGCCAATAACTACTATCAACACAATTGCTAACCCCTGTACTAGGGACATTTCCCATGGCTATTATCGTTATAGGGTATACTTAATATTAATAATTAAAAAAAGAAAAAAAAAATAAAAAGTATTGTCGCAAGTATTTACCATACCGATAATAATAAGTTATATAAACAGCGCAATTTAGTTCTCGACTATATACATAGTAATAGCAATAGCTATATTTTTGACTGCAGAACCCTATCCCTTCTACTTAAAATAGGATTATTATTATTATTATGGATATGGAAACCGAAAGTCTTCAATTGTCTACCTCCTCCATGGCACATACTGAAAAACATGAAAGTTATTTCGATAGTCCAATGGAGTTGTGGAGTTATTTGCAGTTTTTAAAAAGAAAGCGGGGCAAGAACTTCGACCGTTGCAGTATAGACTATAAGGAGGAAGAGAATAAGTACAAGAGTCATATCGGGCGCCAAACTAACTATGAAAAAAGACGAAAGTTGCAGGCTGATTTTGAGCTAAAAATTCTAGCCTTAGTTATTATTATTATGTATTGAAATATACAAAATGTTCACTTCGTTTAAAAGAGTTTTAAAAATGTAAATCAATATTATAATTAATATTATTGCTGTTTTCAAAATCCTAGAACCCCCCCTCGTGACAGATTGTGTAAAAATTTAATCTTGCCGCGCCAATAATATTTAACCCTTTATATCAAGGATTACCAAATACGTTACTTGTATTACAAGGAAAAAGCCACACTTCTTCGACCTCTCTGCAGAACAGGCGTTAGAGATCGCTAGTCAGAAAAGCTAATCTAAAACCTGCGCTTCTAAGTTTTCTATTCTTCGGGGCTTTAACTGTGTTCTTATTATGTATACTTATGCCGTTAGGGTCGACATATAAAAATCGTGCATAGTAATCAAGGTAAACAAGAGAAATCGCTGGTAATCACCGTAACGTTAAAAACAGTCTGAGGCTTCAAGAGAGTTCGTTGTAGTAAACTCAGCTTCTGGCTTTAAGTAAAAGTGACCACTGGAGCGGTTTGTTTTGGAAATCACTGAGAAACGGTTTGTACCAACCTTTGTTCGTGAGCGCAAGCGAGTAATCATAATTTGCAACATTTCGTGTGGTGATCGGTAAGGGGGGTTCTAGAATTTTGAAAACAGCAATAATGAAAATACCAATATTATTTCTCATAACGCACAAAAGGAAGCATTTTTATTGCTGAATCCAAGGCTGAGAATGTTACAAAATCCAAGAAAATTAAATCACTCGAGTCTATGATCAAGATATTGGAAGGTAAGTTGTCTTCAGCCCAGAAAGATGTGATTTCGATTCAAAACGACTCATCGAAAAAAGAATCCGAGATATTATCCCTCAAGACTAAAATGGCTGAAGTGGAACGTGAGTTAGCTTTAACGATTAGCATCTGAAATCGGAGGCTATATCGAAACGCGTAGTTGGTGGGGATGACGAGGGGCAAAGCCTCATTGTTTCCACAATAAAAATATCAAAGTCTGATAATGTTTCTATCATTAGTGAACCTAGCCACCTTGTGACTGCCTCCGGCAATAAAAATCTCAGTAAATATTTTATACGTGGAAAAAGTATGAATTATGAATCAAGCTGGAAAAATCGATGGCAATATTTCGACATCTACCAGGCCTTTAGGCGCCTCTTCGAGGCATGATGAGATTACTGAACTATCAAAAAATGATACTGAGGTTAGTCCTAAGGTAAGTGAGGGAACTAGCATTAACAAAATTAGACACCCCAATCTCAAGGCTCGAAGAGCCATTGCTCTGCAATAGAAATTCTGAATATGACTTCTTACCTTGCACAGCTGAAAAATTATAGCCCTGCTTTAATCGAATCGCATTCTTAGATGCCAATAGGAGCCATTCCCTGTCGTAGCAAGTAGTTTGATGTCCTCTATCGGCATATATATTATTTACTCTGTTAATTATTGAGGTTATGTGGTTTGTTATATTGAAACGTACATGGAATATAGGTAAAAAAAGTGATCGGCTATGGGATACATGGGCTAAGTATTAGAAATTATCTATTCAAACTTGGGTACGAAAAAATATTATTAATATTGTATAAGTATCATGATATTGGGACTATATTTATATTGAGCTGATTGCCTTGTTCCATGTATTTAGAAAACTCTCAAGTGCTAGTTGATCTGTTTTCAATATATGAGATAAAGTAGGTTGTTCAGTAATCATCTCATTTTTTCTCAGTCTTGAATTGGCCAATTTTATCTGGGATTGTTATATGCTCTTTATATCGCATATGATATACTAGCTTATGGAAGAAAACATCATATTTCTCGATAATTGGGATAAGTACATTTAGATGTTTTGTAAAATCAGAGCATATGGATTTTTTATCCCTTCACTTATCAAGAGATTATCATTTTCAGTGTATGCCCTGGCATACTCTACATACTTATACTCTATGAACCTTTCCCATAATCTCTCGACAGTATTAGTTGCCTTAAAATCCTCAAAACTAAGCCATTCCCCATGAAATATCTCGTAAGTATTACCTATCTTCTGATGTAATATAGATTATGCAGTTTTGATTGCATTCTTATAAGCGCGTTTGCAAGCATATCCACGATTAAGCATCATTTTGGAACCAATACCACTCAAGCCATCTACATATTCCTCAAGCCATTTCTTGGCTTTTTTCTGAGAATACTCATCAATTTGCTTATATTTCTCATCGAGTCTTTGGGTTGGTTGCTGGATCTTATCAGAGAGCGGTAGTTGGTATCTATTGTCACAGTTGATAATCTGGCACAAAGGCCAATAATTTTATTTTGGAGATAATATGATAAGTCTATCTCCTTTCCGAGTTCCTTTGCCACATCAACAAATTCTATTCAGTCATTAGATTTAACTTTTTACCAGATAAATCAAAATCAGTTTTGGGTATTACATAACTGAAACGCTCACCCGGTTCAGGAATCTTATCTTTATAGGTTTTTCTCATTCGCTCTATGAACCACTGAACAGTTAAGTTTTGAACATTGGGTTTCCACGTATCAGTTTGGTTGAACTGGTCAAACTCCCATTGTTTAGAATTTGTTACAGCATTTCTGAGAATGTCTTCAACAATTTTATGGAGTGATTGGTTATCCTCGACTTTCCACATAATTCATTCACTGATAGTTATAAAGAGATTTGATTGTCCTTGCTTCACAGTATCGATCCCTTTAATAAATAACTTTTTTGGTTTAAAGTTTGGAATATCCTTATTATTATGTGATATTTCTTTTTACTGGTAAAACAACAGGAAATAATACCTCCTCATAAGCCATTTTGAGATAAGTTGATCTACTTTTTATCTTAAGATAGGTATTCACTTCATTGCGTAATTCCTCCATTACTTTCATAGTAATATTAACCATTTCGGTCCAGTATTCTATACGCCAGATCACATTTCTTATAATTATCTTCGGGGCAGGTTAGATATAATGATCAGTATCACCATATTAATATTGAATTCCATATCCTTTTTTTAGTACATATTCTGCAACAAGCTTAATATTGAACTGACCTGCTGATGTAACAGCTCCTGCAATATAGAAAGAACAGGGATAGACTATTACCTGTCTCACCGTAAAATGAATTCATATAAACTTTTACTGCCTTTTGTTTCGAATCCAAACAGGTATAGTCAAAACATACAGATTCATATTCTGTCATAAAAACGTTATAATTTTTACTAAAAGGAATTAAGATTTTAATCTTAGCAGAACATTCTTCTTTATTTTCTGCTTCATCCAAGACATTATCTATAGCATCCGTTAATGATAAATTCCTCTCTTTCATTTTACTAATAACCAATTCTATATACTCCTTTTTCTTACCTAGAATAGCAAGATCGAGCTTCATTTTATTACGCTTATCCAAAAGTTTTTCCAGACTAATGGATACAAACCTTTTTGATCGATCTTGTTTTCATGTATACCGACCAGGCTTGTAATATTCGACCATTAAATGTGAATTCAATTTTATGGAGACGTATTCCTTTCTGTTGTAGTTCGGTAGTGTTTCCCCTCTAATATGGATATAATGATGCGAAATCCAAACCTGTAACTGGACACTTATTATTGAGACCTTTTACCGAAGAAAATACATGGGCACCGGAATATTTTCCAGATTCGACATCTTTACGTGGTATCATACTAATTAGTATATTCTGCTTCCAGGCTTCAGCCCTAAGAGATTACATACCCTTATTCCATTTGCACGATAAATGGCATCGCATCGAATAGCGAAACATAAGCAATTGATGCAACTTCTTTATTGTCGTTTATCACATTACGCTTAACCATAAGCTGTTGACATCGTAGAGCATCGATAATACAGTATTCTGCTATATGTTTGCAGACTCTATGGAATCATTTTCTTGCCATTTTGTAATAATCACGCATACGGTTTATTGGCATATCAATTTTACCTCGACCATGGCATTCAGAGGATAATGTATTTATGATTTGTATGACAGTTCACTGGAAAGATGACCTTACCTCACTGAAGCAAATCTGTCTTGTCGATGTAGAAACC
>CAJVPJ010000150.1:0-39760 GCA_910592205.1 Paraglomus occultum
CGCTGCCGATACGCCGTTGGAAGACGCTAAATCTCAAGGAGGTTACACGATCGCTCTCCCACGTGTAACGTCACGACTTACATGTTGATACAAATAAAGTCAATTTACTAATGTTAACACCGTGCATTTCTTGTATTTAGAGACTCAACCTCTTTTTGAAGACTTTTAATTCAGCGGGCTTGTTTACGGTATTCAAGCTCTATCCAATAGTTACAATTAAATAAATTAAATATGATATGCTTCCTACTTCTTACATATACCCTGACAAAGTACGATTTAATACAACTTTATTTCCAAGCTATCCCGGCAAACTACCAAAATGTATCAGTGATTTTTTTCGATCACGTTAGTTACTATAAATTTTATACACTTTTGAAGCCAATTAATTGCATCTTTTGAAGCATTTTTTTTAGTCCCGTTATTACTTTAAGGCTACAGTATAATAATTACAGATACAGACTGGGAAAAAGCGTTGAAACCCCTTTTTTATTTTCTCCAAAGCGCTATCGTACAACCTGTCAGTTGCATAAATAGAATATCTTGGATTGGCGGGTTATGCAACGTGGCAAGTTTGCAAGAGTGCAACCATTAATTAAAGTATAAATAAATTGTCTTCTAACTTGATACACAAACAAACGCACTTCACGTGGACTGAGGCAACAGTAATAAGCCACACTACAACATAAAATGCTTATCTACTAATTTTTTTGGTTTTTTTTTCTAACCCAAGCTAACTAGATGTTCTTTGCATTTTTTCAATGCTTTTTCTTCTTTGCGAGCATTATACTGTACGCGAGGTCGCATTGTCATCGGGGAACACAAGCAAGAATGGTTCTTGAAAATCAATCCCAATGGCGCGTAAGTAGTTAAGCCCGTTCCGACACATATTAGTGATAACTCTGTCAATGTTATAAAAATTTTTCGTTTTTTTTTCTATCTCACGAACCGTTCTCGGACTTGGAATTTGAATAATTGGTGCCACAACTTGCGGGATGCATCATATTTAACAATCATTCGTTTTCAAGACCTGCAATAAATCGCGATACGATTTATAACTCGTAAAAGTGTAAATGATTGAGTAATACGATTGACATTTCTACCGGGACTTGATACAGTAATCCATTGATTTCAGCATAAAATTTTTCTCGGCGGTAGCAACGACTATATCAATGGGTTTATTTTTAACTGAAGGCCAAGTTTCCAACATATTGATGTCAGTAGTAAAACGTTCGCTTATTAGTACGCGTTCTTTTTTTAAGACGATGACTAGTACTTACGGATCACCATCCATGGTCTTGAATTGGAACCATTAGAAAGATGTCCTGTCTAGGTTTAAATTTATTTTTATTTTATCATAACAACCTCTCTGTATATGAGCACTATTACTATACGAGTTCAGCTAAATCCAGATGAATGTCCACAAGTGTATTTACGTAAATATATATTTGAATGTGCACTAGAATTTTTCTCATGTCCCAGTGCTCCAGCACAAATGCTTCTCTACCCGGAAAATCAACATAATAACAGTCCTCAATCATGCAATACTTATCATTCAACAACTCTCGCTAAAGTCTCCTCAATTATTTATGGCACAACAATTTCTGTGATATGTGCAGTCAACCCAGATTATTGTCTATTAAATAATGATAAATAACGTTTCTAACGAATATGAATATGAATATGAATGAAATTGTTCGTAGTTTTTGACATTATACCAGCGATTGGAAAATGTTATTAATACACTTGATAAAAAATTCGACAACCTCTTTAGTGTCTTTTTCATTGGATTTCACGACTAGATTGGCTTTAGATGCCTCAAGGTCGAGTTTAATTTCGCAGAGCATTAGAGTTGTAGTCAGCACCTAAAGAATTAAAGATAAAATTTTAGTCAGAATTTACAGGCAGGCGTCGTGTTTTAACGTCAACGCCTTACCTCGGTGGCATATACAAACAATCGAGGTACATTGTTTGAGACTCCAGAAGCTATGGTGAATATAAAATGTTGTTCAAAAGTCTTTTCTAGTGTTTCCAAGTTTATCGATGATACTAGCGCTTTTGGAATTGGAAGGCTAAGTGAATGACTACAAATGTAAACGCAAAGATGTTAGTATAATCAATGAAGATACCATATTAAAAGGAAAAAAAAAAGTACCTCTCTTTGAACGTTGTCCATGACGCTTTAAATTCTTTTGCATTTATAAAAGTAGTTGCTGATAGTGCGTACTTGCTAGCAAAATCCACCCGAGACTGATGTGTATTCAGGGTTCGTCAATAAACAATAACATTAAAACAAATCGAACAAAAAATTTTAAAACAACCTTATCCACATCAGACATGAAGTCAGCGGGAGGCACAAAAAAGATAAAGTCCTTGTTTTTTTGCGGAATTTGATCCTTATCAATAAAGTAGGTTGATGTCTTGCCATACACTACGGAGAGCGTGCTAAACTCTGTAAAGAGGGCTTCCTAAATAATAAATTTCAATGTAAATTTACGATACCAACTGATTACCAAATAATAACTGTAAAACCCAGCAAATGCTAATATCGCCATTACTTTATTCTCATCAGACTCTTTTATTATTCCCGGAAGACGCTCTCCATCATCATCCAATAGAATTTTTTTCACCTATGGGGAAAAAGTTATATATCAGTTACAAGTTTGCATACACTACAAAATTTATTCATACCACTTACCGTCTCTATATCACTTTCTAGCAAAGTATACAAAAACGTAGCCCTCTCCTGAACATTTATATACTCTTCATTTCTCATGGTCTCTTTGAACAGTCTTTCAAGCATACTTTGACACTCTGCGGGGCGTTCGAGAAACACGGCGACGGTAGCATCAAGTAATTGGATACGGAAAGACGGATTCGGATATTGATCCAACGTGTTAATCAAGGATTCCAATATGTATGGTGTTTCCGGGAGGGTTCTCGCATTCTTGGCAAGGAGATGAAGAAAAGCAGGACCCGCGGGACTTGAGAGTGAAATGGAAGGCCAGACTTGTGGAATCAAAAGAAGGAGCTTGGCAGTAATAGTACTGTTGCTTTGAAGAATCGCTAAGAGAGCGTTCAATGATAGACGTCAGCACGAGAATAATATGTATCCTGTCCCAACAATCAACGCAATTCATTCCTTACTTGTTAATACAGTTACGGTGCCTGAAACAACTTCCTCTATTTCAGTTTCCATTATTTTAAGCAATAATTCTATTGCATAATCCATCACGTCATGTACTTTCACGGCAATGTTGGCAATCGTCTCAATCGACTTTAGCGTAATCTCTTCATCAGAACCAGTAATATACCCACTATGATAGACTCCAATGATTGAATAATCATGATTGATTGATCGACGTTATCAAGAAAACAGGGCAAATTCGAAAAAAGTGTCAGCACAGATCACAAACCTGATTTCATCGATGATTTCTTTTGCAGATGAGGTATCCGCAATAGTCTCTAAAAGCTTTAACTTTTTTAATGTCAAGTAAGGTGGATCTTTGAGACTGTCAAGAAAAAGAGATGAATATGTCAGTAGTGTGGCATTGTGTAGACACTAGTCTTTTAAATCGCGGTCTTACCGACGGTAGAAATGTTTGCTGTACGCACTTAATATTTTCGGCGCACGTACAGTAAGCAGTTGCAGATGAGCGAGACACGCGTAAGCCAACTCGGGGCTTCCTGTTGAGAGAAATGACACCAGCGGGTCTAACCATAACCCCAAGGAATGAGTAACCGAGTTTGCGAATAATCGCACCGACATGCCTCCACTACACTAGAGAAACACTACCTCTTATTCTTTTATAAATATCTTCTTGTATCTCTGGCATATCTGCTGTCCAGTGTAGAAATAACTTTATGGTAGAAAGCTGAACTCCGCAGTTATGATGTTGCAAACGGTCGTCTAGAATATTCTATTGTAAACTCGATTAAGGGGGGAGGGTTCCATGTACCGCTTTGCGATTAGTTACCTCTGAGAAATACTAACCAGGATCTCAAATAATTCGTCATCCGAATCTGGCTTATATCGTATAAGCACATCAAGTACCAAACACTGATGCCATTCACTAAAGTCAAGTAATCTATGAAGCAAGCTGTACGCTATACCCTTGTTGATAACCATTCCTCCTTGTGAGCTTAGAATCTCGTCTAATGCAGAGATACAATTGGCCACCACTTCGGTGTCGTCATCGCTTAATAATTTATAGAGAGACTCTATGAGATCACCATCTACATAAGAGTTATATATAACAGCGAGGAGGCCGTACAGGTAAATTGCGTATAGTGAACAAATGGATACCTCGCCAAATGATGGGGAAACTTTTTTGCATACCTGCGACATGCTCGGGAGCGATATGGTATAATTTCACACATGAAAGTACGGCTATCTTTCGCACATATGCACTTGGATCGGTTAGACCGTTAGTCAACGGTGGAACCATAAATTCCACATAGTTTGAGAGCCTAAACGGATCGAAATACACACCGGAACATAGTGTAAATACAATAATTACTGCGGATATTGAAAAAACAACAAACCAAACATGGGACCAAATAGCGCTACCTCATCGAACATATGGTCCGAAGCGCTAAACCACGTACAACAGCATTATCATCTTTGAGATCTTTCTGAAAGGTATTAATTGCCAAAATGGCTAATTCTGCGTTCTGAGAGGCTTGAGTTGAAATGTACATGTATACCAATTTCTTTTGAACAAGATCTTTGGTTGATGCGGCCTTTATCAAGTGATTAAATTCTCGTGAGCCCAGCTGAAAACACCAAGTTCATTTCGTTGGATTTAATCGCAATCCTTTGCTTACCATCAACATATCACTAAACAGTGTTGACACGTCTAACCCAGAAGCCATGGCCTCGAGAACCTCTTTGACAATCGACCGTTTAGCCGAAACGTAAAACCCTCGATAATTCATCGTAGCATGCTCACTAGTTTCTCTCAAAGCGAGAGCTAGTCGAGCCGCTTCTCGATTTGGTTGATTCTCAAGGAATGATGTCCGTTCGGCTACCATAGCTATGGTGAGTGCTGAAAAAAGCAGATCAAATAGCAAAGGGCTTGATGAACACTTTTCTCGACGTGTATTTGTGCATCGTAACACATGGTAACACAGTCCATTAAGTTTATTTATTCATTATCTACAGCTACCTTTGTAGCAAAATTAACATTAAATCGTCTAAGCGTCTATTGAAATGGGTCCCCGAAATCATATTAAGGCTCATGAGTTTTCTCCCCTACTGCTGCTGCTACCACCACCACCACCACCATCATCATCACCACTAGACTTGCTACTTTTCCCTGGATTATTTACAAATTGAATGTTGTATGATCCGGTTTCCTCATTCTGAACAAACTGGAAATTGTCAGTCGATAGACCGAAATTTCCAAGGATCGTATTACCAAGATCCTTGAGTTTTCCCATCATTTCGGCCGTTTCCTTCTCTTTTGCTTTGGCTACTCGATATTCCAGCGATCTAATCGAATTAAACACGGTTCTCTGTAATTGTGGTGTGAGGTTGTTCTGATGTTCTTGGTCGGACTCGAGCATCTTGTAGTCTTTGAATTGCAAAATTGGAAAAGGAAAAAGGGGGGGGGAGGGTTTTCCAAACGCTTTAATCGCATATCAGGAAATCCACGCTGCCCAATTTTAGTCACAACATACCTTCTAATGCACTCGACAATGGACTGAACCCACCAATCTTTTCGTTTGCTTGAGCACGTCGAAGTAATGCTTTCGTATACGTCGGACAATCTGCCAAAGCTTTTTTTTTCAGACGACAAGCACGCAAAGCATTTAGAAACGTTTGTACGAGTCATTTGCATTTCCAAAGAGTTTATGCTGCCGTCCTTTACCTACCTTTGGTACAAGCATCAATGACATCCTTGTATTTGCCCTATTGATAGAGTAATTAGCATAAAGGTCTTGTCAATGACATCACAAAGTTCATGTATTTACCAATTGCATATAACATGCTCCGAGATTATTCCAATACGTGGCCCTTTCTTTTGCCTTTTCAAAGGGACAGACGTCTAATGCCCTTTGATACATGTTTATAGCTTGTTCATATTCTGATCGCCCAAAAAAGTCATTGCCTTGTGTCTTGTATTCATTTGCTTCCGAACATAATTCCTCAATTTCTTCAGGAGTGAGCGAGGGTGTTTCACTCTCTGGCTGTTTATCTTTACTTTCTTCCGAGGACATTCTATGAATAGCGACAAGTTCCAATAGTGGTACAAAACAGTATGAAACGTCACGAAGAATAGTCTGTGCATCAGAACTTTCCATATTACGTCATATTTATTCTTTTACAACCATACTAATAATACTAATACTAATGCATGATCTTATCTAATCTATCACCATATGATTGTCTTAATTGGGTATCTTTATTTTTTGTCACGCGTACGAGTCTCACACAGCAAGCGTTCTACCGACATTTGAGTTCTAGTATGCTCTTCTTCTGCCTGCAGCTCCTCCCGGCTGGCTATGTTTGCAGTTCGATCTGGGAAGCTTGTCGAAACTCTAGTTTGCCTGGGACGGTGGACATGATGCATCCGCCTAACCGCATCATTGCCATTGACTAGACAGAAAGGTACTACTCTGAATAACGGTTAAAAAAAGAGAACTGTAGCGATACGTAAATCATACCTTCACGCCGTAATACATTCCGCCACCTGTATCGTAGTAAACTTGTCATGTTAATATATAGGCTGCAACGGATGTCGTGTAAAAACACATCAACACGATCACCTTTTAGAACACTGCTGGGCTGACTTGGTGCCCAAGATGCGGGAGATCATTACCCATTGGAGACCTCGCCTGTTGTAGAGATCAATTAAGACAGAGTCTTCCTACATGCCGATAATAATGGTAAGGGATAGAATAGTAGTAGTAGCATTTACTGTATTAGTGCATAGTGTATCTAGGCAAAACGTCGCCAATTTTATAACGTGCATCATACCTGAGAGCACCATTTCCCCATGCTCGTGAAAATAGGCGTGCTTTGAAAGCAAGTCCTTGATAGTGAACGGCAAGGCTATGCAAGCCTCATTATATAGAGCAAAATGCCAAGATTCGAATGCATCAAACATATTAACCGTTCATGAGTTAGCAATGGCGTAGTTTGGTTGTTTCAAACACTGGCGATGTATATTACACAAGCAAGAACATTCTGTTTTACCGGGTAGGCCACGTGTAATCAAAATGATGTTATATCATCTAACACGATAGCTAATTATCCTATTAAATTGTGCCAGTCATATTAAAACAGTGCAACAAAGAATAAGATACAAAGCACGTGAACCTGCACCCATTCCATTTTTGAACGTGACATACATGAAACTGATCATTATAATTCTGCAGACTTTTCTAGCCAGCTTGTGGTTTAATTGCCGATAAGACGAGATTATAAAGAAGTAAGGACTAAAATCTCGTCTTTCGGGAAGGGTGATCAATATAATAAGAACGAAATAATCATTGATAGAGTGCTCTTTAATACTGTCGATAGGCTTATAATCAATTATATTCGTTTGACTTGTTCCGTTATTAGGCATTGAGAACGTTCAGTGAGATGTAGGGCTGTTTCTATCGCGTAACTGCAATAAACGAATGTAGCGCGAACAAAAAGTAATGTTGGTTTGATCTCTATTACACAAAAAACTTTGGTCCATTCTCGAGATTCGAACCTATTTTAATAGTTTAACTGCCACAAAACAGGTCAATACTTATGATCGAGAGTCGTTAGAAGGTTAATGAGGAAAGAATTAGCATGACAAAGCAGAATTAGCTGAACGTATTTTTCGGTAAGACTTTCTTATTCCATAGTTCGTATTACAAATACAATCAGCTCCGCAAAAAGTTTGACATATAACACAATACCAAAATAGGTAACGGCTAAAATGAGCGAGAGCCTTCTTCTAACAGAGGATAATTTCCAGTAAACCCGATACTCGGAAACCGATAATTCGCAAAATCGAGATTTTTTTCAAAACCGAAACACTTATAATGAAATATACTCGTAAAACCAATAACACATGTGATATAGATCTCGCAAACCGATAAACTCGATAAACCGGTGGGGGGTTTTTTTTAGTGGTAGTGTAATCTCATGCAGTTGCAGCAGTATGGAGGGACGACTACTGCATCTACGACTTCATGGTCTCCTAATAACCACGGTTTGCCCGTCTTTCTCCGATTCGAACCAGGATTTGACAAATGAGTGGAGTGATAATTTTTAATTCGTAATAGTAAGTGCAGTATAGTGGAGCTGAATTTTGAAAAGACAATCAAATTTAGTTTAATGATGTTGGTTGTTGCTATTCGTTTGTCAAGAACTACATTTGTGGCGGGACCCCTGCATTGGATTGCCATGTGTTTTAACCATAATCATAATCATGTGACTAAAGAAGTTTTGTAAGCAGATATCTTTCTTGTCGTACCATTGAAATCAAGGATATGTATAAAAAGTTTTTATTATTGTGATATGCAATCTCATTCAAATGTCAAACTCCTCAGTTTATTTGCGTAAACAAATGTCAGATATATTTGAACATACCATCGCTAGAGTTGTTAATAAAGTAATGTGCTTCGGGAGCTGCTCCAGGCCTAAACTGCGTTCGATATTGTCGTTAATTCGCAGTTAACTATCTTGAAATAGTTCTATAGCTATCACCACGTTTATGACACTTTGACACCATGTTAACCCAACCTACATGGGAGTAACTTGTGTGATGATATTAATATGAATAATTAAATAATTAAGTTAATGTTACCTCAAATGCATTGGCGTATTATATATTACGCCATAACTATAAAGCACAAAAAACGCTACTACAAACTAAGAAGTAACAGCTGTCAATTCACTCTTTAGCCAAAGGAGGATATGAGTTTCAAGCTTTTCATAACAACTGTTATTAACGTCTCACGGATAAGGAGTTCACTCTGCATAAAATCTTTTTTCAGCGTTTTTAATTAGAAATTGATTTATTTTGTCACCTTTATCAAATTAAACAAAATATCATCAATAGCGTATTACAATAACTTTATTACGGATCAAAATTTCGGCGCAGGGGGGTTGGAGTTAAACTTATCATTCAACATTCACAACACTACTTAGGGTACAACATTTATAAACACATGTTTTATTTAACTTGTTGTCATAGTCGTAACATATATTTGATATTGTATAGCAGAAACTTAATTCAGATAAACTTTTATCCCAGTGAATTATAATTGTCGAATAATTCAAAGGTTAAATAGTAATCTACGGGAAGCGTATACAATACATAGACATCGTGAGTAAAGTAAGCCCTGTTAAAGATCACTAATTGTTAAATAGATTTACGGAAGGCGCTAAATCTCAAGTGTTATGCAAACACTCTTTTACGTGTAGCATTACGGCAAAATTCATAATTGGACGGAAGTTATGTATGGTAAAGGCCATCCATCTAAAAATAAATATTTCCGAATTTTGTTCTGCAGATTCTAATAAATTACCCAAAACCATCCTCTATTTAGATTTGCGTTTTTGGAACCCGCTCGCGTTTTTGCATCCTCGGCGTGTTTCTATTGCATTATATTCGGTCAAACCACTTGCTCCGAATTTCCGTGGGTATGTCGCATGTGTTTCTTGTACGTTACATGACACTTATCCAATAAAATGCTTTGAAATAATAGTAATGAAGAAAACTGCATTTGATTGACCTAAATCAGATTCGATTTCTCCTGATACAGGTTCATGCTTTTTATTTGATATTTGAATTTTATTTCAAAAACTATTTCAACACCTATGTCAATGTTGTATGTCAAATCGGAAAAGTACAGTGCATTAGTAACACTATATAACATATTTTGACATAAGCGATACTAACTCCGTTGCCACACAACTTAGTAATATTCGCTCTATTAACTGCTTAATATTTAGTTTAATGGAAATACTTCAGTACTTGAACAGATCATAGGCTAACCGGGTTCTACAAAGAAATTATATGGTCGTATATTGATACAAAACGTTTCTGAATTTGGTTATCCACATATGTACACTGAGAGAAGTGGTCAGATGCATTTACGCGCAACGACTTAGTTTGAGAATACAATTGTCGTTCATGGCCATAGTTTGCGCTTGTATTGAGCTACATTCCTGCAAAAGTTTAATATGTAAACGGTCAGGTTCACGTATACCCGACTTCAATGAATAAACTAGGGCATTACGAAGAAAATTAATACCTCCACAACCATTATTAACAAACTTCAAACGCGGTTTTGTAGCAAATGTCATGTACTTTGAAAAAAAATAATACGGTGTAAATAAATTTTGTTATGACATTCAAACGACCACATATTAATTTCGCAGACCATTAACTGAAAAATGATCTCATGCATTCATGGTGTAAATGTGCTGCATTTACAATGCAGAATATTGCATTAGGCTTCTCCCTCCCTTTTCGCACATTTTTGCAAAAAAACTCAAGCATTCCAACTGTCGTTAATTCACAGTTAACGATCTTTGAGATAGTTCTATAGCTATCACCACGTTTATGACCACGTTAACCTCTTCCAGTCTGAGCACCCACGTGGGAGTAGCTTGTGTGATATTATTGGGTTATACAAATCCTTCAGCTGATTAATAATTAATATTAGTATAAAGAATTAAGTTAATGCCACATAATATATTTCTTTCTCGCATTTATGTTCGCCGCCGATAATTGCTTCAAATAATGCATGCATTTATGCATAATGGCGTTATTACGTCATACTTATAAAGTACAACAAAAAGCGCAAACTTATCAAAATGAAAAGCCGAAGAAATATACTACAAACTAAAAAAAAAGAATTAACATCTGTCAATTTACTCTTTAGCCAAAGGAGGATATGAGTCTCAAGTTTTTCATAATAACATTTCAGAAGATGAGTTATGGACATTTTAGTCCGAATACGTGGTTCTCCCGCTTTCCTTTCTTCTCAATCACGAGGAAGTTTCTGGCCCACGGATACAATACAGCCGACTAACTGCATCGTGTTCAAAGTTAAATTTTAATCGGGAAACAATAGTTGAATTGATGCTTCATTTACCCTGTAGTTCTGAAGAATAGGGCATCGGTATTGTCATGGTCTCTATGACTGAAGTAGGACTGCCTCTTGCCAGCTTCACTTGCTTGATAGTGTACATAAATTTCGGCGCGATACAGTATATACGTTACGCCTCCGCAACATCTATTGTGTTAATTTGACCCCACTAAAATTCATTGGCGGGATGTTACTAAGCCACATTCATTTCCCCAACCCATGCATTATTGTACTCCCTAATGGTTTGCATTGTAGTCACGAGAAGCTCATTGTATTTGGAAAAAGAATTCAAAAGCAAGATTTAAAATTTGACCGTTTAATCTCAACTACTGAAAAAATATTATTTATTTCAGAGGCAATCATATTCTTAACAAAGGGATAAAGGTAACGTTTTGATAGACAATGATAACAAAACTGCTTTAGGCATTCGAAATCTGTTACGTAATAGAATATATTAATATGTTGTCCCTTCACCTAAAGTCCATCGCCCCTGACCATTTTGGTAACTAAAAATTTGTCTTACCTAATATGGAAAAAACAATACACAGTGTGAAACTAAGTCGGACACCGACTTGACGATTCATCATAACACATTTTAATGCATTTAAACTTGGCCTTCACTAGGAATGGGAAATCAGCATTGTTTCGAAGTGCAAAATATCGCAAAATGAGATTATCAATGAAAATTTTATTACGTACAATACATTACAAAAACGTCTTTTCTAAACCGCTATCAATGATATAACGAGGTATAAACAATTTGTTTAATACAAAAATGTCTTTCAAATTTATCAAAAGTAATCAATGACATAATGAGATAAACCTTTTTTAAAAGTCTTTCTAAATTATTAAACAAACAATAGCAAAATTATCAATGACGCAATAATAATGTCATTTTCTTTAAATCAAGGCTAATGAGTATGACTATTGCGAGGAACTTTTATTCACAACGAGGTGCTCGCTAAAGCCCAGTTTATGCTGTTTTTATCTTTTACATTAGTAAATTAAGAGAATAAAAGCCCGAAAGTGGCGGATTGTTTGCTATTGTGAGGGGGGAGTGTATCTATCTGTTGTTATTTTAATGAGTGAATATATTTTTTTAACGGAGATCCAGGGGGGCTAATGAGTATGACAATATGTTATGAATAGTAAAAATCTCTCACGTGAATCCACTCATCGAGAGTCATTTACTAGTCTCTGTCTGGAGAGGTGGTCCAACTTGCAGCTTAACGAGAGTAAATATGAAAAAAAAAGGGGGGGGGGGGGGGGGGGGCTGAGAGGTTTCGCCAAATTCGACTTATCGAGTTGGTTATTATTATGTCAAATAAACAACAAATTAAATAAATAAGTGTTCAACGCAAATGTTGTACCCTAAGTAGCGTTGTTAATACTGAATCGTAAATTCAGCCCCAATCCCCCTGATCTGGAATTTCGACCCATTGTAATACAATATATTTATCATGAATCATCCTTGTTTCCAAAATGTTACAAGTGTACCATGAAAAAAACTCGAGATGATTGACAGCTGCTAATTCTGTCGTACAGACGTAATAACAACGCTATCCAATGCGAGAAAAAAGAACAAAGAATGTATTACACAATGTGGTAATGTCTGACTAATTTAGTTCTTCAACTGTTTAAGCTGAACGGTATTCGGAAATCGTATGAACCAATAATAAAAATATTCCATAACAAGTAACTTCCATGTGGCTCAGACTGGAGTCAAAGACCGATGCGGTAAAGGTCTGGAGCCAGCTTCCGAAGCACTTTGTTAAACACAAATAAATGGGCGTTGTTATTTGATATGCGAGAACCACTAATCTATAGAGCCACGTCTGTAATAAAAGATTGATTGTAATAAAAAAAAAGTTTTTTTTTTTAATATATCAAAATCTCAATAGTATGGATCAAAACATGCGGGGACCCCAACTTTTGTATCCAAAAAAATATCTGCAGGAGGTCGATTCGTTTCGGTCGTTATGGCTTTGCGGGCACTCCCATTCAAACCGCAAGTCTTCTTTTCTCTTTTCAGATTGAGAATGGAACGGAAATATGCGAAAGGATTGTTTGCACTAACACACCATTAAATTGTAGTTACGCAATAGAAGTTCCCTACATACTGAACGTTCTCAATGGTATCCTCGTCATTAAATATAATAGATTTCACCTTAATATAGTAGAACAAATGCATTAAACTGAGAGAATTTTAGCGGCATAAGTTAATAAAGATGAAACAAAGGACAAAGAAGAAAACCTTACTTCAGAGAGAAGAAGTTTGTCCGGTGTCTCGAAAGCTGAAATATGTCTTCTAATTGCTGAGCGCCTGGATAGTGTGAACAATTATATATTGCGTTAAACGACACATATGCATGCCCCATTGATCTAAGTACCACTAAGGCCTAGGCTCTCGCTCTTTGACAATAACCATAACAAGCCCCTAAGATATGGTTAAACCGTTACCGTCAGATCGTCTCATTTAGGGTAAACCATTTTCCATTAAGGCATGTGTACCGGCTAATCGTGAGAAACAAATATTGACTTGTGATCTTCATTGCAGGGTTACATTTGGCTATATTAGTAGAACGCAGATCTTGCATTCATTACCAAGCCAAGTCTTGCAGGCGCTATCCTCTTTTTTGTTCAGTATATTTTGCTATGGGTGATGTATTTGGGGGAAAACGATTCGCATGGCGCCAATATTATTGATCAAGCATATAAATAAGGCTGAATTGTCTTTCTGTTCGGATTGTCGTCGTCTTCGACATGGAGAAGTGGAGTTTGCAGGTGACATTATTCAACAAACTACAATAGCCGCAAAAACTCTTCCTAATACTTACATGATTTTACTACCGCCAAATTATTCATATGTAGGAAGACACCGCCTTGATTACTCTTTATCGTATGTACGGCCCCCAGTGGGTAACGGTCTCGCGTATCTTAGGTACAAAGTCTGCACATCAGATTTCACATAGGTGAGCGTGTTGACAATGTTTCTACATGATATCCGTTGTATCTTACGTATTGACATAATTAATTATTACAACATTGATACAGGTGGCATAATGCACTGCGCCCTGGAAGTAAGTAACTCATTATTTCATGTCGTTCGCCATGCTTACTTAGAATAAACGATAAACGTACCTTTTCTTCCATTCCCCTAGTCAACAAAGGACCGTTCACTACCTTTGAACATGATGCAGTTACTCAGCTATACCGTGTTCATGGCTCCAGGTGGGCTAGGATCTCTGCAAACCTCCCCGGTCGCACTCGAAACATGGTAAAAGCCAGTCGAGAGGAGATGCAAGCGGAAGAAGAAAGTATTCGAGCGAAGATGTCAATAGCTCGTATTCTAAACTGAATAACTATCATGTCAAGAATGTACGCCTGGTGACGTAAATATATGCCCATATGCTCCTGCATTGTGCCAATAATATGTCAGGATAATAACTAAGTACAATTAATAATGAGTATCTCCAGCGACTATTGGAAAGCAGTAATACTGTAATAACACATACATCTTGCAATAATAATAATAAAGTTTTCCCGTTGTTGTAGTTACTCACAATCTTTGTTTGACACTGCCAAGCCGCAAGTCTTTTCTCCTCTCATTAACCTTCAAACCAAGCCGGCGAATCTCGATCATAAGCATTGACCAAGTTGCGAACGGTTTTGTCTGCTTTTAAACAGTAAAATATTAGTATGGGTCCGATCTCGAAACAAAGTTTTTTGTACAATAAAGATCAAACCAAGATTACTTTTTATTTGCGATACATGTCATTACATTAATTACAGTTACGCGATAGAAACAGCCCTACATAAATAGGACAGAAATAAATGTTCTCAATGCCAATATAATTGATTATAAGCCTACCGATCAGGCAGAAGAAACAGCAACGAGCGAAAACTCTATTGAATCAATAGTCTTATTAGATTGACCATCCTTCCCAAAGAAGACGAGATTTTAGTCCTTACTTATTGGCATTAAACCATGAGCTGGCTATTTTGAGCTCTTGTCAATCATTCGTTCTTTAGGAAAGTCTGCAGAATTATAATGGTCAGTCTCAAACTGGAATGGCCGTACACATTTGAACAAACTATTCTTATTACGCTGGTTCACATACTTTGCATCTGTATGTTTTTGATGCACTGACAGTCCAAAAGAATGTTCTTTGCTTGTGTAATATATCCTCAATGTTTGAAACAACGGAACTATGCCATCCGCTAACTCATGAATGGTTAATGTCGTTTGATCCTGCATTCGAATCTTGGCATTTGCTTCTAATATAATGAGACTTGCATAGCCTTGCCGTTCACTTTCAAGGACTTGCTCCCAAAGTTCATGATCATGGGGACACGGAGCTCTCAGATATGATGCGCGCGTCATAAAATTGGTGACGTTTTGCCTAATACACTAAATACAGTAAATGCTACTATTACTATCCATCTTTCCCTTATTGTCGGTAGAAAAACTCTGTCGTATTGATCTCTATAATGTGCGGGGTCTCCAATAGGTAACCGTTTCCCGTGTCTTAGGTAATAAGTAAGGCTGCTGCTCAGTGTTGTAAAAGGTGAAAGTGTTGATGTTGTGTTTTTACATGATATCCGTTCTACGTATTGACATGATGAATTACTACGATACAGGTGGCGGAATGTATTACGGCCTGAAGATATGGTTTACTTATCGCCACTCTTTTTCAAATGGAAGACCGTTCACTACCTTTGCAAATGATGCGGTTAAGCGGCGGCTCGCAAATCGAACTGTACACAATCATATGGCGCAATCATTTTCTGCAGGGAAAGGAGTGACGTTTCATTTCTATTTTGTGCAATTATCGCAATCCACAGAATATTCCTCGGTCTCTGAGCATCTCGGAAGCAATTGAAAATTATGTTCGGAAGCAAACGAATACAAGACAAAGCATAGCATAATTGTATAGTATTTACCTAACTTGCAGTAGAATTTTGAAGATGTTCAATTCCTTTATTAAACTAGTATCCACATCCGTTACATCGTGTAATCATCAGTTCGTAGTTATATTTGCCTCGCTAAGTAATTTTTGGTAATAAAAAATTGTTTAGTCGGTGGCTCGTTTGGTAATATTGTCAACATCATTCCATAACGAATAAAATTGATCGTATTCTTGTCTCGCGATTAACCGAGTGGCAAATATGATAATTAATTATCAACACATGATATATCCCTTACCAAGACCCCAAGTCGAGAATTGTTTCACATTACTAGGATAATAACATCGATGATTAGTATTAGTGTACATGACTCGGTTTAAAAGCCTATGTTAAAGGTCACTTACGACGAGATAAGCCACGCACTTTCGAAATGGTAGTTAAACCCTTAACCGAGTCAAGGGTCATTACGCTCTCTCGGGACAGCATTAACCATGTACGACAGTTTGTATTCTCAAACTAAGCCGTTACGCGTAAATACATTTGACCACCTCTCTCAGTGTGCATCAACAAAAATGTGGATAACCAAATTTAGAAACGCTTTGTATCAATATAATAATAACGACACATGTACAGTAATTTCTTCGTAGACCCTGGTTAGCCTATGATCCGTTCAAGTACTTTCCATTAAACTAAGCATTAAGCAGTTTAATAGGGCAAATATTACTAAGATATGTAGCAACAGAGTTAATATTGCTTATGTCAAAGTATGTTATATAGTGTTATATTGACATAGGTCTGTGAAATGGTAGCATAAAACATAAGTAGAGTGTTGAAATAATTAAAAATTCAAATATCAAATAAAGAGCATGAACTTGTATCAGGAGAAATTGAGGAAAATGTATAAAATGTAGTCTTCATTATTATTACTGTATTATTTTAAAGCATTTTATTGGATAAGTGTCATGTAACGTACAAGAAAACACACGCGACATACCCAAGGGAATTCGGAGCAGTACCACAATAGATATAATACGATACAAAGCACGCCGAGGATACCAAAAACGCGAGTGGGTTTCAAAAACGCAAATCTAAATGGGTGGTTTTAGGTAATTTATTAGAATCTGCAAAACAAAATTCGGAAATATTTATTTTTAGATGACCTTTACCATCCCCCCGTGTTACATAACTTTCGTCCAATTGTGTATTGCTACACATAAGAGAGTGCTCGCATAACATTCTTGAGACTTAGCGTCTTCCGTAAATCTATTTAACAATTAGTGACCTTAACAGGGCTTACTCTACTCACAATTTTTATCGGTATTGTATACGCTTCCTGTAGATCACTATTTAATCCTACAGTAACTACTATTCCGAAAGTGCGTGTGCCCACCTCGTCGTAACTAAGCTTAGACATCGGTTAATGACCTTTTTTTCACACCTTAACTTACGATTGTAAACCGAGTCACGTACACTAATTATCAATGTTATCATCCTAGAATACGAATCACGATAAACCGATTTGTAACCTGTTTCAGCTGGTAAAAGTGTAAGCGATTGAGTAATTCGGTTGACGTTTCTACCAGGACTTGGTAGTCCATGAATTTCCGCATAGTTTTCGAGAAAGTTTTTCACAGATGTAGCAACGGTTATATCAATGGTTATTTTGGTTTTCCATCGCAGTATTCATATTACCATGAATACGTGGCATTATACCATTCGCTGCTAGATGGTTTCTGACGTTTTCGAAGTGCGTGCGACCAATTCCCTACATATTAAGATACGTTTGCTGACAAAGCGGCGTATTGCGATCTCAATAATAAAAAGTTCTTTTATACGCGTTTTCTTTTTAAGACGTCGACTGGCAGTTATTTCTCCGCCATTCATCGCCTTCAACTGGGCCATTAAAAATATATCTTGTTCGGATTTAGAGAGAGCTGAAACGCTTCACGTAATTCAGCAAACCTTTCTCTCGGAATCTTTTTTGAACAACCATAATTGCAACCTAACTAAGAAACGGATTGTTTTTTTGTATTCGGTGGAACCATTGTATTCGTTATTATTCATATACGGATAGTCCTATATATATATTTTATCATTTTGTAGTTTGTTTTTCAAAAGAGTTATGATCAAAACTTACCATTTCATCGTAATAAGCATTGCTGGACAACATCACTTTAGCATCACCCATTCTTTGTCTTGCCTTTCCATAATACATTAAATTTTTTATTTTACTAAAATTGGTTTACCATTCATTCAATCAACAACTAATTTGAGGCTTAATTTATCAAACTTTACAGATATCACTGTCATAATTTTATTTTCATGCCTAAGTATAAGAGCCAAATATATACTAGTTATTTTTGAATCTTCTCAACTGGAAAGAAGCATTTGACATTTGCCCTATGCTGTTCAATACCAATTGTTGGTCTGCGCTTCCATATACTATCAAATGGATTAATATATGCACATAGTAAAGCATATAATTTGGTTTTAAGATCTTCAGTAAGAAATTTAAATGGATCTAATGAGAAAACTCCCCAGTGTTGCTCAAAGTTTTCCCAAGACTTAAATTGTAACCTTGAATTACTCTCAGTTGCACCTAATGACCAATAAAAGCACAAATAAGGCAAATCAAGATTAGCTAATTCAGATTCCCCAAAGACTGAAAATGGTGTCAATCTTGTAGTGGCTGCTTCAGTATATGCCTGCCCAGAAGTTGAATAATTCTTTACTTGTATCAGGATAAATGAATACTGCTCCTCTGATGTATTGTTCATCTTGACTGGCAACAGAAGATCACCACCACGTGCATTACGTCCCAAAATCGCCCCAGCACCACGTTCAAAGAGACGTTTAAGAACTTGGCAACTTGGCGGGTCATTAAGCTGAACAAAATGTGTGAGGCACAGTTTGGACTGCAGAAAAGTTGTTTTAAGTTTTAAAGATTTAAGTCGGTTGTCACGTTGCTTAAGAGTCTGATAAGTCCCAAAAAGTGTGTTCAGAAAATCTCTCACAGATTTCTCTTGTGTATAAAGAGCATCACCAGATAATAATAACATATGTTGCCATCCAAGAATCAATATAATGCGTGCAACAAGCTCCCCACGAAAACCCGCTTCAACAAGTCCATTCTTCAATGAAAATTCAAGTCTATCAAGTACAAATGTTCGATTATCCGTGACTTCAATAAGCCTCAAAGCGGCCTCAGAAAGTATAGGTTCCGAGGGATATATTACTAAGATATTCTCTCTATCTTCTGAAACAGCAATACAAGTAGCCATATAGCTACCCACAAGTAGATGAGTAAGCTGTGACTGAACTGAAATGTCCAGTGAGACTAAACAGCCTACAAGGGCCAGAGAAACGGCGATTCTATCCTCTTCTTTGTCAAATAGGATTTCTATTCGTTGTATTGGTTGATGTCCCCCTAATAGTTTGCACTTGGCAAATTCTATTATCTCTGTAATAGTTTTCCCTGCACAACTACTCGATGCCCACAATGGCCTACCAAACAGTAAGCGGCGATTTGGATGATCTGCTACCTTATTGTTATTGTTAAGAGCATCCAGCGTCATAACATCAATATACGGCGGAAGCAGCTTGACTCTTTCATCACGAATTCTCTCAGAATTGGAGCGTTTATACGGAGGGGAAAAGTTAGCTAACTTTCCCATTGTATCGAGCATGGCGCATAAAAATCCATACTGAGCCCATTGAATGTCCTTAAGAGAGCGACGAATTAGTCTGAATGGTGATAGTTCAGTTCCATGCTCCACATCGAGTAATTTCCGTGCTTCATCAAAACAGAGAAAGAGGTTTAGACCATGAATTGATTCGACTTGGTGAGGAATATCTTCGGGTGTGTGGCTGTCTTCAGAATCAGAATTCGCTTTCTCGAGCACTTTAACCCAGAATGCCTTTTCGTCAACTGGATTCATTTGCATTTCCCACAGTTGAGCTGGTCCTAGAAGACGTCCAGCTGAAAGTTCTTCAATAAGTACAGTAACTGATGCCTTCAGAAATTTCTGAAACCAATGAATAGCAGCAAGGGCGCCTTCCTCATTTTGCATTACGTTAAGAGTTGACACGAGGCGGTCTGCAACACTGGTGTGAAGAGGATATCCATGGGCATCGCTTGAACGTAAGCATATGTAGATGACGTATGTATTTTGAGCCAACTCGGCAATCAACCGTGATTTACCGTAACCTGAACTCTGGATCAGAGCGAAGTAGGGAGCATATACCGGATCCTTGTTACAAGTATGTAAGCAGTATTTGATATGTTGTTCGAATTCGTTCATGACCCCATTGACGTGCACAAATTCGTCAGTGAAGGCTTTTTTGGCTGTTACAACGTCCAGATTCTCCGCCTTACGCTTTTGTCCAGCCCGATCTATTATAACGTATTTAAAAAGAAATATTAGTGTAGTGCGATAGGAAAAAACAGCTAATGGAAAACGCGAATTTGCAGAACCCGCAGATTTTCCCTCAGATTCCTTCCGTCGTTCGAACAGACGTGCAATTTCCAAGTAACTCCATAGCTGCTCTATGACTTCGTGTGTTCTAATGCCGTTTACTATGCGCTCTTCCCAGGGCGCGTGTTGTAATGCATGCCAACTATTCCCTCTGTTGACCCCTTGGCTACTCTAAGAACCCCTATTACTTCACAACGTGCATTGCTTACCTTGCAGAGTCAACCCCATTTTCATGGCAACAGCTTGCACAACGTTCTGATGCGAGAAGTACGTTCTTATGTTACCAACTGCGTTGTTACGTCCTTCGTCACCACTGTTGTTGTATTCGTTTCGAAACAGGGTTGCATTCGTGGGGTCGTTACCAAGAGCGTGGCTGACCCACAGCTCGAAGTATGCGTCACGAGAGCGTTTCCTGTCGTCATCCAGCTCATCGATGTCTTTTCCTTCATTCTTGTGGTTTTTCACATAGAGGATAAGCATTGTCAGCTCTTCAGCTGGTGCGTTAAAACTAGAGGAAGCCATTTTGTGGAGAGAGTACGTGTTATCGTTATATTATCGCGTTTTGCTAAAAGCAAATTTTAGATCACGGGAAATTTTGATGCAACACAGGGACTAAATCAATTAGTTATTTATTAATTACCGAAATGTAAAAGCGTAGAGAAATAACTCTTCCCCTTGATAACATTATACTGTACATTTTACTGTCACCACTAGTTATTCATCAATAAATTTCGCTACATCGGGCATTTGCATCAAAATGTTTTCTGTATTAAAGCACTGTAATTTTCCCGCTCTAAATTTTTATTGTAACTTGCATATTATATAGATAATTTATGTAACATGCGGCTGGATAAATTACACAAGTTTGTTTTTTTTTAAATAACTGCATTACACTATTCTCAATCACAATTTATGTAAAAGCACTTGGCAAAACATAAATCCGCAACCGTTTGAGTACAACAGTTTCTGGTGCACGTTTATATTTGGCAGTATAAACTATTCGAATCACCAGAACTGAAAATCTGTCCGATTGTGTATGTACGTCGTGATAAAAAGCATCCGAATATGTAACTCTTGACTTAGTATTAGTGGGTCCTTTATTGGCACAGCTACGGTGGACCGCTACAGCTGTTTTGAATACATAAGAATAAGATAATAAATTTATAAAGTAGTACATTAACAATACATGTATCCTAATTCGAAATTTCGAGTGACATGCTCTTTTTAAAAACATAAAATTTTTCTATCTGAATTAAGATTTTCTTTCTCTGTGAGGCGCCTTTGTCTCATGCTGTTCATTCTCTCAGTTTTAATGCTTTTATTCTAAATCGAACTTATATATTCTGTTATGTCGAGATAAAATCTACAGTACTATAAGTTACTATTAATGCGAGAATTTCATTATCTCGAGCTAGCCTGTATTCGCTGTGTGTAAGTCTTGTAATGTACTATATCATTAAATTCAGCGTTTGAATGAATTTACAGTCCACTAAGAGCTATTTATTACATATACTGTACATAAATTATAAAAATACATAGAGCTTAAAAATCTACTAAAAGATACATGATTAGATAAATAATCTCTATATACCGTATATGCCCTACTTCTATTATCTACCTATGATTACCAAGACATAAACCAGAGCTACCAATTGAGGAAACTAGCCACCAGTAAAAACTTAACTGCACTTTGTGTATGACTAAGATAGTGGTGTATGTGGGTGTTGCTGTTGTCGGTATGTATTGTCTCTGAGTTGCGGAAGGGGGCATGTTGGTGGAGGAGAAACTGGTTGGAGATTTAGTTGGTTGGTTGTGAGTCAGGAACTCATTAACTCGGACATCACCCCTGTCTTCATGCAGTTGCACAGTATGGACGGATGACTACTACTACTGCATCTACGACTTCACGGTCTCTTAATAACCATGAATTGCCCTTTTTTCTCCGATTCGTCTACCATCGAACCAGGTATGGCTGGAGATTTGGGTGCTTAAGCGCCTTAGCAGGATTTGACAATGAGTGGAGTGACAATCTTTCTAATTCGAGAAAGTGCGCAGCTATTATATAATTGCGGTTAAAGCTAAAATAAATAATACAGTATAATGGAGCTATCGTATTCGAAAGACAATCATTATTTTCCCCATACAGGAAATGATGTGGTTGTTGCTATTCGTTTGACTATTTCCTTACCCGTATGCAGGGAAAGTTTGTTGCATAACTACAACGTGTAGTGCAAATAATACAACCTCCTGATACTCCTGAAAATCTGAAGAATCAATAAAATGTACCCGGGGCGTAGGCTTCCGTTTTTTGCGCCAACCAGCTATTCTTTCTTATACGTCCATTCCCAATCTGAAAATTTGCAGTTTACGTCGGAGTAGAGTAGCTGACAATATTAAAAACGACTTCTCCGCCAATAATCGGGTCTCTGCATTGTGTTTCATCAGTATTACAGTATTAGCTTTAGCCATAATCATGTGATTAATGATCTTATTATATAATTGCCCAATAACGATGATATGTATAAAAACAATTTTTTTATTGTGATATCATCCCGTAAACAAATGTCAAACTCTGTTTATTGCGTAAACAAATGCTAGATATTTCTGAACATACCATCGCTAAAGTTGTTATAACATATTGTGCTTCGGGAGCTGCTCCAGTTCGATACTGTCGTTAATTCGCAGTTAACAATCTTTGAAATAGCTCTTAGCTATCACCACGTTTATGACACTTTGACACCCACTCCAGTCTGAGCACCCACATGGGAGGAGCTTGTGTGGTATTATTGGTTCATACAAACCGTTCAGCTGATTAATCAAAATTAATAATACGAAGAACTAAGTTAGTGCTACTAATATAGTATATTCGACATAGCTTTTTTCTCGCATAATTCCCTCAAATAATGTATGCATTTATGCATAATGGTGTCATAATGGTGTCACTATTGCGTCATAAATATAAATATAAAAAAACGCTGCAACACAAATATACTATTAACAGCTGGGTCAATTCACTAAGAAAGATATATCTCAACATTTCATAATAACTTTTCGCGGATAATAATAATGGGTTTACTCTGCATGATAAATGAATTTGCGGTATCAGACTTTTTTCAAATTGTTAATTTACTATGGCAGGGTCTACAAATTTGTTGACCCATTTCGCATTTGTAGATATTATTTTGAGGCTAATTGTAACCCACAACATTATCAATAATATTTATGTTAATTTGGCACTTATTTGAAAGATACTTTACGGGGAAAATTTTTTCAGCGTTGTTAATTGGAAATTGATTTATTTATCACCTTTATCAAATTTAAACAAAAAAGTTGTAAATATTATTCAGGTAGCAAAAGTTTCATTATATCATTGCATTAATAGCGTATTACAATGATTCTATTATGGATCGGAATTCCAGCGCAGGAGGGTTAAAGTTGAACTTACCATTCAGCATTAGCAATGATACTTAGGGTACAACATTTATAATTTACGCTGAATACATATTTTATTTAATTTGTTGCCATAATTTAACGTATATCTACATATCTTAATTCATATAATACTTGTAGCATAAACTTAATTCAAAAGATAAATTATGGACATTTTAGTCCGAATATGTTGCTCTTCTGTCCTCCTTTCTTCCCGGCTATTTTTAATCATGGTCCGAGTGCGATCAGGAAGTTCTTCAGAAATCCTGGCCCACCTGGGGCCATGGATATGGTACAGCCGACTAACTGCATCGTGTTCAACGGCAGTAAGCGGGGTTGTATTGACTAGAGAATGAAAGGTGGTATGGTTATTACGATGTAAAAATAGAGTTGTAACAACACGTAAATTTGAAAGACTACATACTTCCTGGGCGTATATTTCGCCATCTGTATTAACATAATAAACGTTGTGTCAAATCGTAGGATACGACAATATTACGACAAATATTATTTAAAAACATGATCAACACGCTTACCTGTGTGAACACTGATGAGCAGACTTGCCTAAAATTCGTGATATATCTAGCCACCGCGGACCGTATAGACGATAAAGACCAACCAGGGCAGTGTCTTCCTACATACATATAAGCGAATAAGAAATAGCAATAGTAATAGTAAAATTATGTGCATAGTACATATGTCATCTTACTGAAGAGCTCCACACCATAATTGTAAACAATAGTCTACGCTGAAAGCAAACAGCAAAACTTTCTTTTTATATATGCAAGTTGCAACGGAACGTTGACACGACACTAGTATTATTAGTGCAGTATTATTTTAACAAAATCAATATTTTTCTAATTTTATTTTTAAATACTGGTATTGGTCCATTCTAATTTTATAAACTAAGAGGTCATAATAACCAATAATAATGTTTTTTCTGATAATAATGATAATTTATGTTTGTATGCAAAATATGCTGTACTATAAAATGCCGGAGAAAAGTTTCGCCACAATAACGAACAAAAGCGTTATTTATTACATAAAAATCACGTTTTGATCCCGTGTTTATATAACGATACAAATTCTATAATACATAAACAACAATCAATAAATAAGTATATTGTATAATAAGTGGTAAATTTATACGTTTACAGACAACCTGTTATACACGACTGAAGGATTTGAATTAAGAACATAAGGCAGCTACAGTTGCAAAACGTAATGGTAGACTTTCCATATTGACGAAAAGAGACAAGAAGCAGTTTGCAAGGAACACTCAATATGATGGAGCTGGTGTCATCGATGGCTACTATTTTATTAATAACGTGGTTTCTGCTGGTGATACAGCGTAATGATCTGGCACACAAAATTATAGAAAGTACCAAATCGGGAACATAAGCTCTTACTGTTATTCAATGAACTGCCAAATTTAGCGAATTTGGCACCGATACGGGGGGCCCAGTTCTGTATTGCTATTAGCGTTAGAACCGCTTTCTGGTCATTGGTTACTTGCCATCGTGTACAGTCAGCACAGGGTTTCTACTTAATTGGTCATTTCGGTTTAGGAAACTTTCTCCTTTTATCCCAGTGGTCGGATAACTCGAGTATTAAATAGCCATCTATAGTGAGTAAAGTAAGCCCTGTTAAAAGTCACTAATTGTTTAAATAGATTTACGGAAGACGCTAAAATTATGCGAGCACTCGCTTATGTGTAGCATTACGACAAAATCCATAAAGTTATGTAACATAGTAATAGGGGATGGTAGAACCATCTAAAAATAAACATTTCCAAATTTTGTTCTGCAGATTCTAATAAATTACCCCTATTTAGATTTGCGTTTTGGAACCCACTCGCATTTTTTGTATCCTCGGCGTGCTTTGTATCGTATTGTATTCGGTCAAAAACCTATTGTAGCACTGCTCCAAAATTTCCATGGTATGTTGCGTGTGTTTTCTTGTACGTTACATGACACTTATTCAATAAACTGATAATGAAGAAGACTATAGTTTGATTGAACAAAGTTAGATTACATTTTCGTCAATTTTTCCTGATACAGGTTCATGCTTTTGATTGATCTTTTGAATTTTTATTTTCTAAAATTATTTCAACACACTACTTATACTTTATGCTACTATTTTACGCGCCTATGTCAATGTTGTGTGTCAAATCGGAAAGGTACAGTGAATTAGTAACACGATATAACATAAGCAATATTAATTCTGCTGCTACATAATTTAATTATATTTGCCTTATTAAACTGCTTGATATTTAATTTAATGAAAAATACTTTAGTACTTGAACAGATCATAGGCTAGCCAGTTCTACGAAATGAAATGTGTAGTCGGTACAAAACGTTTTTTGATCTTTTGTTTGTATGCACACTGAGAGAGGTGGTCAATGCATTTACGCGTAACGGCTTAGTTTAAGAATACAAATTGTCGTACATGGTTAATATGTCGACTCAATGGTCACGAGAGAGCGTAATGACTCTTGACTCGGTTAAGGGTTTAACTACCATTTCGAAAGTGCGTGGCTTATTTCATCGTAGACAACAGTTAGTGATTTTTGAAATAGGGTTTTAAATCGAGTCATGTACACTAATCATCGATGTTATTATCCTAGAGTAGGAAAAATTCTTGGTCGTAGATCAACTTGGTATTTTATCGGTTGGGGTCTTGGTAAGAGATGTATAATGTGTTGATCCGTTATGAACAATGTTGACAATATTACCAAACGAGCCTCCGACTTTAAACAACTTTTTTATTACCAAAAATTACTTAGTGAGGCAAATATAACTGCGAACTGATAATTACAGATAGGTTCAGAATGGATAGTTTATAAGTGATATAATAAAGGGATCGAACATTTTCAAAATTCTACTGCGCAAGTTAGGTATATACTATATAATTATGCCATGCTTTGTATTGTATTCGTTTGCTTCCAAACATAATTTCCAATTTCTTCGGGAGTGAACGAGGATATTTCGTCCGAGGAACATTCTGTGGATTCTAATCTGTTGTACAAATACGTCACTCCTTTCTCTGTAGAAAATAATTGTGCATTCTTTCCATATTACGTCACACCTATTATTATCAATCTAATCTATATATTAATATATATTAATATCGCCAGATGATTGTCGGAAATTCTAATCCGCCTGGACCTAACCGCATCATTTTCAAAGGTAGTAGAACGGTCTTCCATTGACTAGTAGAAAGGTACCATTCTGAATAACAGTTGAAAACGAGAGCTGTAGCGATATGTAAATCATGTCTTCAGGCCGTAATACATGTATCGTAGTAATTCATAATGTCAATATGTAGGATACAACGGATATCATGTAAAAACACAACATCAACACTTTCACTTTTTAGAACTCTGCTGAGCAGACTTGTTACTCAAGGCACGTCGTAGAGACAGAGTTTTTCTACCGACAATAAGGGATGGATAGTAATAGTAGCATTTGCTGTATTTAGTGTATTAGGCAAAACGTCGCCAATTTTATGACGTGCATCATACCTGAGAGCTCCATGTCTCCATGATTGTGGAAATAGGCGTGCTTTGGGAGCAAGTCCTTGAAGTGAACGGCAAGGCTATGCAAGTGTCATTATATAGAAGCAAATGCCCAAGATTCGAATGCAGGAGATCAAACGACATTTAACCGCTCATGAGTTAGCAGATGGCGTAGTTCCGTTGTTTCGAACATTGAAGATATATTACACAACAAAGAACATTTCTTTGGACTGTCAAAAGCATGATATTAAATACAGATGCAAAGTATGTGAACCAGCATTACAAAAAAACTTATGTTCAAATATGTACGGCCATTCCAGTTTGAAACTGACCATTATAATTCTGCAGACTTTTTTAAAGAACGAATGGTTGATAAGAGCTCAAAATAGTCAGCTCGTGGTTTAATACCAATAAGTAAGAACTAAAATCTCGTCTTCTTTAGGAAGGATGGTCAATATAAGAAGATTATTGATTCTCAATAATAGAGTTTTCGCTCGTTGCTGTTTCTTCTGCCTGATTGCAGGTTTATAATCAATTAGATCAGCATTTAAAATGTTTATTTCTGTCCCATTTGTGTAGGGCTGTTTCTATCGCATAACTGTAATTAATACGATGGCATGTACCGCGAATGAAAAAGTGATGGAAAACCCTTTGTTTCGAGATCAATATTTTATTGTTTAAAAGCAGGCAAAACAGTTCGCAACTTGGTCAATGCCTATGATTGAAGGTTAATGAGGAGAGGAGAAAAAACTTGCGGCTTGCAGTGTCAAACAGAGATTGTGGGTAACTACAACCACGGAAAAGCTTTATTATTATTATTGCAAGACGTATTTCCATAATCATATGCCAGATCCATATTGAAGCTTATGTTCTGTATTACAGTATTACCATAGTCGCTGGAGATATGTCGGTTTAATTATACTTATTAATTATTATCTGACATGTAACACAATGCGGGTTACAATGCATGAGCATCTAAGCATATATGTGCATATGTTTACATCACCAGGCGTGTCACATGGGGATTTCAGTTTAGCAGACCAGCTATTGACATCTTCGCTCGAATACTTTCTTCTTCCGCTTGCATCTCCTCTCGGCTGGCTTTTACCATATTTCGAGTGCGACCAGGGAGGTTTGCAGAAATCCTCGCCCACCTGGGGCCATGAACACGGTATTGCTGACTAACTGTATCATGTTCGAAGGTATTAAATGGCTCTTTGTTGACTAGGGAATGAAGAAAGGGTTATTATTTATTCTAAATAAGCATGGCGAACGGCATGAAATAATGATTTGAATAGTTACATACTTCCAGGGCGCAGTGCATTTTGCCACCTGTATCAACGTTGTAGTAATTTATCATGTCAATACGTAAGATACAACGGATGGGGTGATGTAAAAAAAACATTGTCAACACGCTTACCTATTTGAACACTGATGAGCAGACTTGGTCTCTAAGATACGGGAGATCGTTACCCACTGGGGGCCGTACATAAGGTAAAGAGTAATCAAAGCAGCGTCTTCCTACATACGAATAATCAAGTAAGAATTGGCGATAGTAAGTAGTAGGAATGTTTTGAGCAATGGTACATCTGTCATCTTACTTGAGAACTCCATTTCTCCATGTTGAAGCCGAACAGCGACAATGCCGAACAGCGACAATGCCGAACAGCAATCCAGCCTTTTTATGCATGTGCCTGATCAATAAGATGGCGCTATGCTAATCGTTTTTCCCCCCAATACATCTCACACACAAAATATACCGAGCGCATTAACATATACCCTTGATATTAGATTGGTCGATAATGAACACAAGACTCGTGGACGGCGCTGGGCCTGCAATGAAGATCACACGTCAATTTTTGTTCCCACGATTACCCACATGGCCCTAAATCTGACGGTAACGGTTTAACCATCTTTAGAGGCTTTAATTTTAGCGTCAAAGAGCGAGAGCCTCTTCCAACAGAGGCCTTACTGGCATTTAGATCAAGCTCAGCAATGTCAGATTGTGCTTGGATAACACACGTTGCTCTTTTAAAAGACATATTTCAGCTTGCGAGACACTGGACAAACTTCTTCTCTCTGAAGTAAGGTTTTCTTCTTTGTCTTTGGGACGCCTTTGTTTCATTTTTACTGCTCATCTCTATCTATCCTTTGACAATGAGTTGGAGTGACAATTTTTTATTCGTAAAAGTGCAGTCTACGTGTATAGTAGGAGAGATTACTAACCGTTTAAAGCTAAAATAAATGATGTCTTATTGGGTACTTGAAATGTGCCCGATTATATAGGAGGAAATCGTTCGAAAAGACAATCACAACAGTTCAGTATTTTCCCATGCATATAATTGAATGATGTGGTTGTTGCCATTCGTTTCGGTATGTAGGGAACTTTCTGTTGCGCAACTACAATTTAATACTGTAATAGCATGTGAGTACAAACAAAAACTGATCTTCCAATACTATTTATAGTTTGTATACTAATAATTTAAAGAACTACTAGCGACCGTAGCAGTAAACCAATATAAAATGTCCCGGGATATCGTTTTTCTTAACTTTTGTTTTTTTGCTATCCTTTCGCATAAGTTCATTCTCAATCTGAAAAGAGAAAGAAGACTTGGTTGGGAGTACCCGCGAAGCCATAACGATCGAAACGCCTCGGTCAATAATCGAACCCCTGCGGATATCTTCTTGCACACAAAAGTTAAAGTCCCCGCATGTTTTGATGCATACTATTGAGATTTGTGTTATAAAAAAATTTTTTTGTTATACTCACAAACCGTGGAAAGATTAGTGGTTCTCGCATGTCAAATAACAATGCCCCGTCCATTTGTGTAAACAAAGTATTGTGCATGGAACTAACTTGTTATAAATATTTATCACACGATTCACATTATGTAATACATTCAGGGAGTCTCTTTGTTCTTTTTTCTCCACCATGCGCTGTATGCATAATGGCGTTATCATTACGTCATTAAATACAACAGCCGTCAATTCACTCTTTTCAAGTAGCACTTTTAACATTTCGGAAATAAAGGATGAGGCGTTTACTCTGCATTGTATTAAATCGATCAAAATTCCAGAGCGGGGTTGAATTTACAATTCAGTATTAACAGCACAACATTTATGATTTGAAAGTGCCTCGTCGTGACTAAGCTTAGATAGACATCGGTTAATATATGCTCTTCACACTTACGATTCTAGACCGAGTCATGTATACTAATCATCGATAGAGTATGTCGACCGGTGGATTAACTATCAGTTGGGCCTTGGTAAGAAAATAATTAACTGTCGTATTCGCCACTCGGTTAATCGCGAGACGGGAATGCCCGATCAACCTTATCCGTTATGCGAACTGATGATTTGACAATATGACGGATAAGTTCAGAGAGAATGGATACTAGTTTATAAGTGATATAATAAAGGAATCAAACGTTCCACTATTGCCCGCAGCCCCGATCCTCGGAATGTTTCGGTGAACAGCATTTTGAGAGTATTATTATTGGAATACGGAACACCCTCAGAGAAATCGTAGTTTATAATATGACATCAATGAATGTTTGGTAAATGCTATACGATTGTGTCATGCTTGTACAAATGAAAATGAAACGTCTCTCTCCCTTCCCTGTAGAAAATGCAGAACTTTCCATATTATACGTCAGATTTATTTATCTAATTATGTGATTGCCTTATCGGGTATTTTCCCACGCCAATTCGTCATTCATCACTCACACTCTGTGCTATTGACATTTGGGTTCTAATATGCTTTTCCTCTGCCTGCGTGTCCTCCCAGCTGACTATATTTGCAGTTCGATCAGGGAAGATTCTAGTCCCGCCTGGGACCGTGGACATGATGCATCATTTTCATTGACTAGATAGAAAGGTACTATTCTGACTAACGGTTGAAAGAAGAGAGTTGTAGCGATATGTAAATCATACCTAATACATTCCACCACCCTGTATCGTAGTATTTTATCATTTCAATACGTAGGCTACAACGGATATCGTGCAAAAACACATCAACACATTCACCTTTTAGAGCAGACTTGGCTTGCCTAGGATACGAGAAACGGTTATCCATTGGAGACCCCGCAAGTCGTAGAGATCAAATAAGACAGAGTCTTCCTACGTACCGATAATGAGGGTAAGGAGATAGATAGTAATAGTAGCATTTAATGTATTTAGTGTATTTCGGCAAAACGTCGTCAATGCATCATACTTGAGAGCTTCATTTTCTCCGTTATTATGGAAATAGGCGTGCTTTGAAAGCAATACCTTGAAAGTGAACGGCAAGGCTATGCAACCCTCATCGTATGCCAAGATTCGAATGCAGATCAACCGTTCATGAGTTAGCAGATGGCGTAGTTTCGTTATTTCAAACACTGAAGATATATTACATTTTGCTGGACTAAAGATTGCCCTGGTAGGCCACGAGGATCGTTAGAATAATGCTATATGAATACAAGTAATCTAACACGATATTTTTGTGCTCGTCATATTAAAACAGTGCATCACATACATGATATTAAGTACGGATGCAAAGTACATGAGCCTGTGTTGTAAGAAAACTTATATTCGAATATGTACGGCCATTCCATTTTTAGACGTGGATACATGAAACTGACCATTATAATTCTGCAGACTCTTCTAAGAACGAATGATTGGCAAGAGCCCATGATAGCAGTTAATGACCAAAATCCTAGCTATCAATGAGCAAGGACTTAAACCTCGTCTTCTTTTGGGAAGGATGGACAATATAATAAGAACGTAATGATCGTTGATCTTCAATTGACATAATCATAATTGTCGTAGGAAGCAAATAGACTGGATCCGTAATAGGGTTTTTGCTCGTTGTACTGTCCTGCTGTTTCTTCTGCCTGATCGATAACCTTATAACCAATTATATTTGTTTGACTTCTTCCATATATTAGGCATTGAGAACATTCAGGAGATGAATTCCTAACTTATTTATGTAGGGCCGTTTCTATCGCGTAACTAATAGCACCATGCGAAAAAAAAAAAAGCAACCTTGATTTTGATCTCTATTATACAAGAAAGCTTTGGTCGATTCTCGAGATCGGGACCTTTTTTACAAAACCGGGTCAATGCATATGATCGAGAATTTGGTTAGAAGGTTAATGAGGAGAGGGAAACAGCATTGTGGTAGTCACACACATTTTCAGTTTATTCAATAGTTTCGTAGTACAAATACGTCAGCTCTCTCGGTTTACTTATAATTATTTCTTATTTCGTATTACAGAGGTTTATGTAACACAATACCAAAATAGGTTGTGGGTATGTGGAGCTTATGTTATTTATAGAATAGCATATATATTTATAGTATACAAAAAACCGATTACCATCGTGAAACGGTCAGTTTAGTAGACGAGCTATTAACATTTGAACTCGAATACGTTCTTCTTCCGCTTGCATCTCCTCCCGACTAGCTTTTACCATGTCTCGAGTGCGATCAGGAAGGTTTGCAGAAATCCTCGCCCACCTGGGGCCATGAACACGGTATTGCTGACTAACTGTATCATGTTCGAAGGTAGTGAATGGCTCTTTGTTGACTAGGGGGAATGGAAGAAAAGGTACGTTTATTATTTATCCTAAGTAAGCATGGCAAACGACATGAAATAATGGGTTACTTACTTCCAGGGCGCAGTGCATTATGCCACCTGTATCAAAGTGTAGTAATTTATCATGTCAGTACGTAGGATACAACGGATATCATGTAGAAACGTTGTCAACACGCTCACCTATGTGAACACTGATGCGCAGACTTGGACTCTAAGATACGGGAGACCGTTACCCACTGGGGGCCGTACATACGGTAAAGAGTAATCAAGGCAGTGTCTTCCTACATACGAATAATCGAGTAGGAATGGGCGATAGTAAAACCATGTAAGTATTAGGAAGAGTTTTTGCGGCTATTGTAGTTTGTTGAATAATGGTACAGCTGTCATCTTACCAGAGAACTCCATTTCTCCATGGTAGTCTTACTTTGAAGCCGAACAGCAAAAGCAAAAACAATGCCGAACAAGACAATGTCGACTTCTTATATATGCAAAAGTGAAGCCATGGGATACTGGATCAATAACATTGGGCGTTAAGTTATGCACATCACACAAATGCAGACAAAAGGGAGAGATGTGGGAGTGATAATGGGGGAAATTATTAAAGCCATTCGCTTGCACCACAATGAGTACGTTATAGAACACCAATTAAAGCCCACAATAACCAACTTAATTCATTTACCCAGTCAAGGGATCAACATGCAGTGAGGATCAGCACGTGAATAAGATTAGCCGGCCGGTACGCCATGCCTTATTGAAAATGGTTTACCCAGATGGTGGATGGGCTTAATACGGCTGAACGTCATAGAAGGCATTGAAATCTCTTACGCTAAGGGCTTTTGCAAGTTTTGGTGATCGTCAAAGGGTGAGAGTCTCTTCTGACAGAGGATGCTTTCGTCGCTTCATGATTTCCTTATATCAAGAGACAACTATCTTACCTTATCATGCAAAATGGTTGCCTCAGCAATGTCACTATTGTAACTGACCAGCTACTTGCTCTTTTAAACACCATATTTCGTCTTTCTATATACGGGCAAACATCTCTCTCTGAAATAGACTCTTTTTTCTTTCTCTTTGTAGCGTCTCTGCTTCATCTCCATTCTGCTAACATTCCGCCATTTTTAATGCTTTCGTTCTGAAACGTGCTTACATTTCAAGATGCCATATACTATATTTAATGACGGCGATTTCATTATCTCTAGGATAGCCTGTATTCGCCGATGCAATGCACCATATAATTAAATACATCGGAAAATGAATACGGTTAAATGCAAGTCTACGTCTATAATAAGAAAACTAAATATAGTATCAATAAAATTGTGCATATTTTATGTGTTCTTTCCTATTTATACGAGGAAAGTGGAATTGGGATTTCTGTTACTTATATTTATTCTGTGGAAGTCCACACGATCATAAAAATACACATTCTAGAATTACACATAATAATATTCTTTGTAAATCATAATAGAGTCCACACAATCATAAAGTATTATTCTAAAAATACATTTTGCATAATAATTAATACATAAACCCCCGATCGAGATCTTATGCTTACGTAATAATCGTGGTATGGCAAGATTTTGACGTAGAGTCATATACAGTATGTGAAAGTTCCTGTTCGTAGAAACGTTACTCTATTCACGCATTTGACGTGAAAGAAAACATCAAATGAAAGAAAAAAGTTTTCTCAGAGCGAACTGAGTATTTCCAACTCGAACCTATCCCTGTCCAACTAAATGTTTACGTCTTGAAGACGATCCAAACTGGCTAGCAACCACATCCTCGGTAGTCGAAGCAACAGGCATAGCAACTATTTTTCGGGGGTTAGTAGACGCGCTACCGACATTTGCACACGAATGCGGTTTAGCTCTGCCTGTGTCTCCTCCCAGCTGTCTTTTATCATCCTTGGAGTGCGATTAGGGAAAGCGGCCGAACAAATTCTCTTCCATCTGGGTCCATACTCTTTGTACAGTTGTCTGACTAGATCATGTTCAAAAGCAGTAAACGGTCCGTTGTTAACTGTAAAACGGTATGGTTATCATTTGAATGTGCGTAACAGGTTGTAGCAAAGTGAAAAAAGGGAGTTGTAACATATGTAAATCTGGAGGGGGAATGTAGAATACATACTTCCAGGGCGTAGTACATTATACCATCTGTATTTACATGAAATATCAATATCTAGGATGCAGTAATGGTTTGCAACAGCTATTATATACATTACCGTGTAGCACATTGATGAGCTGACTTGGTGCGTGTCTTGCGGGCTATTGCTACCCATTGAGAGCCGCTCACGTTGTAGTGTTGAATCAATAAGGAGTCATCCTACATGCCGATAATAATGAGTGAGGGGATATTCAGACAAAACGTTGCGTTGCTATTCTGTAACAAATATCTTACCAGAGGTCTCTGTTGCTCCATCATACAATGCTTTGAACGCAAAGAATCAGCATCTCTTTATATACAATTCAAATGCCAAGATGCGAATGCAGATCAAACAATATTGGGACTCTTCATGAGCTAACAATGACGCAGTTTTCTGTTAACCGTTTCTGTCAGAAGCTCGTTACGGATTGTAAAGAATCGTTAGAGAGAATGTTCTACTTTTTGTTTGCTTTGTCTTGAAAAGAACCGAAATTTCCATGTGGATTGTCCGTGCGCGTTACACTACGTTCACGTGCATCCTGCGGAGCCCCACGCGCGTCTATGGAAAAGTCAAGGCGCATAGAATCCGACAAATAAGGATTAGCAAAAAGAAATTTAGAATGTTGGAAAGAAATTCGAAATGTAATATTAATATGCTGTAACGAACCTCGGTCACTTGTTGAGAAAAGATAATAAAGGATGAAACACCTATCCTTGCATACATCGGATTTGTTTCCGGAAGGCAACGGTCTATTCCAAAAAAGTTTATATGCACCTCATTCGCCTTGCAAGCCTTGATTTGGTCCCCTCGCAACTTTTGATCTTTTCTACCAACTTGTAAAATGCATGGCACTTTGGAGAATGTGATAAACGATTGTCCAAACCCAGATCTTTGCGAGTAACGCACCTGATGTCGAAACAAATTTTTTGGTATAGTCCAAATCATTTACCTCTACCACTAACGTAGCCTGCCACATTTTCCACTCACGGGGTTTTGTAAGTTGCGACTGATGGTATTGGTACCAGTTTCCCTGCCATTGTCTTCTTGCTCAAATTCCTAATTTAGGACATGCATTTCTTAGACTTTGACATCCACTGGATAAAAAATTTATCATCACGAATGATAATGTCTGGTTGTCACAAAATTACCTTTTGCAGCGTTGGACGAGATTTGAATAACTTGCAGGATATGAATTGGGCAGTTCAATTCGAAAATCTTTAGCGAATTGGGACCCACGGAAAATTTGTTTTAAACACGATTTTTTTCAGAAAAACTGCCCTCGCTGACAAATTCTGTCGTAAACTATGAACGGTCTAGTAATTACTGAAATAATTTGATCCCGATGTTTTATCATGCAGAAAATTCATAAATTGAAATATTGGTAAAAAAAATTAGACGAGTACTTTTACCAAAACAAACATTTCAAGTCATTAGTAGCATGTGGCTTATGTAACTACACACCACAACTTTTAATTTATTGCAAATAGTATTAACTCACATCAAGTGATAAATTAAACATAAATTTTTATCTTCGAAATCAATCAAGTGGCACTAAAACTTACGTGACATTAGTGACGTTTAATTTGCGATTTATACTCACAATTTAAATATTGGTCTTTCATACGCTTCTACTGGATTATTATTTAACTTCGAGCATTGCGTCGATTTTTTCTAGACTAAAAGCCTCGGTTGGGGAATATGAACTACATTATGCACTAAAAAATTAGATAATAATCCTTATACCAAAAATTTGTTGGAACTCAACCCTAATCGCTACTGACTAGAGAAAGCGTTTTGAACACTTTGCAATGACGCGTCTTAAATATTATAATAAAATAAACAATTTACCTTTAAACAACCTATTCTAAGAGCATAATGTATTAAATTTGTGGACTTGATTCTTTAGTGAAAATGCTGTTCTGATATCATTTACGATTCGTATTAATAACTATAGAAACTGTCGACATATCGGGACGGCAAAAAACATGTGCATGCAGCATCCGCAGTAGCCGCAGTCTCCGCAGTCAGCACCGCAGTTCTTTGTTGACGTTAGGGTTGATATTGAGCGAACAGTAACTTATCATTGTGTAATGTTCGTACAAAGTTATATTTATTCATTGGCCAACAGAGTTATTTTGGTTATATAGACGCCGAATGATGATTCGTCCGCAAAGTTTAGAAATTTACCTTTGTTTTTAGTAAGTGATATCGATATTTTTTATTCGCATGTCATGTTGGACAAGTGAGTTTCTCTTTCGGTAATTATAATTAGAGAAGAGATACAGAAAAAATATTATTTTTTTCCAGGTATGTCTGCATACTTTATAAATGTGTGAAAGTGAGAACAGAGCTGTACACTTTTTAACCAAATTATGGAAGGTAAGTGCAGCAAGAGAGACTGTTATTGACACATTCACTAGATACAATGAGTAAGTCTTTCGTATTCTCTGCTACGAAATTATTTCAAACTACCCCCATTATATAATCAAAATAATACTACTCACAAAATTACGTATAAAATATAAATAAAATTTTTGTTCTGTAGTACATGCATGATAAAAACTTTATCATCTAAACAAAATAACAAATTTTTTATTTATATCTAGAATTGTAATAAGCGACTGTAGGTTTGGGCGAGACTTTTACTGTAATGTTGTAAAGCCAAACAACAATCTTTATTTAGAACTAGAAGTTACTTTATTTTTATTAGAGAGTACATTATTTAAAATATCGAGAACTAACAATGTATTGTTCTTCACGTCAGTCGAAAACGCTCTCTTGAAGATAGGTAAACTTTTGCCGTTGTCATGCCTGAAATGAAACGAGCGACACGTTGGGGTTAGAGTGGCGGCGGTTTATCCGATTGGCGGCTGACGTTCGTGGAATATGACGTGATCAAATTTTTAACAATGTCAAATCTCTCACCTACAAGTTGATTACGTATTCGGTTAAAAGATTCGAAACGCAGTAAAGGAAATATAGCTTAAACTTTAAAGTAGAATGAGAAAAAATAGCAAATTGTTTTCTTGTTGGTCATCATACGTTTAGTTAAAAGGCTTCAGTTGCAATTACAGGGCGGGGAATGCTAGCTCGATTGTTCCTTCTATTTTCAATAAATCATGCCTGAATGAATCACGTCGTCTAATGAGGGTGACTGATGACTGACATTTGTAGAATAGGACCGTGATTCCTTTCGATTAAGTTTTTCACGAGTTCCACTCGTTGGTTGTCATATGTAGGAACACATCTGAGTGTAAGTCTAAAAAATTTTATGTCGATTTCCTCGTTTGTGATCAGATATTTTAATAGTAATATATAACTAAATACGACAACGTATAAATACTAATATTACCATTTCTAAGTTCTTCCAATACTACCTGGCCATTATTACTAACAAAAAGACTTCCAGATTCCACATCTTGTGTATGCTTCCCAAGAGGTCTGATGTATGTTTCTTGAAAGCATGTTTCAATGACACTGATCGATATGTACTGCACTTCAGTGGATACCGTAACAGGCTTGCAAAAACATTTTCAGTGTAAATTTCCTTGTTTGTGGGCTATCCGTATATATATGAATATCAGTGTCATAGTAATAGTGCCTAGCGGCAGTCCCCTCCATTCTCCGAGCGTAATTGAGAGCACGACATGCAAGAATTCCGAGTACTGTAATATCCAATTTTAGTATAAACATCCAATACCGAGACAGGCCCGTGCAATTGCATCTGACATGATGGACCATTTACAAACAACACACCACGAATAAGACGCAATACACGTTTGATTTTGTCAACTCCAAATGGGGCGTAATAATTTGCAGACGGTCAGCAGATAATTTAATACATGCTGTTGGAATGTTCCGAGTATGTGTGTAGCGACATTCGACTGGACGACGGTTCATTGGCCCATCCGGATGTGCATTTCAAACGATTTTTCCCAAATGACACATGATATTCTTGCTCAGCTCTTCACCGCGATCGAACGTTGTAGAATGGCCATGCCTCTGCCACACAGCAAACGCCACCCCGCTTTTGTGTGTGTGTGTGTGTGGGGGGTTATTGTGCGCTTTGTACCCTTTTTTTATTTATATCGTTTTCTTTCGTATTTTTAATAAATGTATCTTCTCTTCTTTTTTTTTCTTTTTTCTTTTTTTGGTTGGGCAATGGTATCTAAAAGACTCTTGCTGGGCTAGCCTTTAAGTTACAACACTAGTAATATCAGGTATAAAAATAATGTTATGAAAACGCGAAACCAACTGAAATTGACAATAAGGCCAGAACGTAGTTACGCATTTTATTCAGTATCATAAATTTTAAATGATGATTACTATATTATATACTACCTTGGAAAAAAATTTAACAGTAAACGTGCAACACATTTAATATATAATTGGAAGAGGAGTGAACTCTTTGACTAAAACTCGTAAAACAGTAAATAAACCGCAAATTACAAGAGCGTTTGTGTCACTAAATTATTATGCAATAAAACGATATTAATATTGTAAATTGACTTTACTTTGTAACCAATCGTTGCTTTCATACCTGAAACTCAATTGACATTTCATAACTATTTCTCGGTTTAGGCAAATCTCCAGTATGTAAGAGTTTACTAGAGTATTTACTCTCCTTCTCGAGACG